>CM052143.1:6783795-6967914 GCA_028454255.1 Halictus ligatus
CTCTCTCTCTCTCTCTTTGTCATTTGAGTGGCATTCCCGTGAATCGAGTGCACTCCGGCCGCATCTCGAGATGTCCTGACTCGGTCGTCGCGAGTTACCGCCAGCCGGAACTTGGCTTCCGGACGGAACTTGCCCTGGCATTGTTCCCATTAGCCAGGGAGTTTGGTTAAGTTGAAACTTCGCTGCGCCAGGCCGACCCCACGAGCCGCCCTAGCAATTGTTTACGTACATATTGGCCGTTTGATCCGGCTAATAGCTGACCCGCCGAGAAACCGCAAATGAATCCGCGGCTTAAGACACTGCCGAGACCTTGTTGTGTCTTTGTCCCGAGGGTTTCATTATGCTTCAGTGTGTACTAACACAGTACCTACCGGATGGTTATTAACCCTTACACAGGCACTGGAACGGGGACAGCTCTTTGCCATAGCTAGTTCTCCCCCTGGGAATCATCTCTAAATCGATCTGTCGCCCCTTACTTTTCATTCACCCTCCTTTGAGTCGTAGATTTTTCGACATGATTTCCAACTGCCGGACAAATTTAATTCAGTTTATCATAAGGTGCGATCTTCGAACTTCAATTTAAGCCCTCAAACGTTGAAAAATTCCTACACGATCATATTCTGAAATCAACTCAAAGTGACCCCTCAAAATCATCTCCTTCCGACGTTGACATGATGGATTTCTGAATTCTTCGACACGTATTCGAATTTTCCAACAAACCTAAACAAACCTATTATGGAATAGAAGCTTTTAGCTTCAATGTAAGCTCTACACACTTTACAAATTCTGAGAAATTGTTTCTCAGCATTCAGAAGGAACTGTACAATTTTCCAAGAAGGTATTCTCCTCGCGCCTGCAGGTATCTGGCGAGATGTTCCTCCGATTCGAGCATTATTCGCGCATTAATGCGTTCGCGTTAGTAAATTGAAAGACGCGTGGGGGGCTGTGAGAACCGAGGCGGGCCAACATGGAGAGTGAATTATTCTAAACAGCGGGTGGTACCCGACGGTAATCGCATCATCGTTAGCTCGTCCAACGGAGAAGTTTAACGGGCGTCTTTGCGGAGCGGAAAGAATAAAACGCGAGCGGGGGTCTGGGCCGAAAGGAAGAAAGAAGAGTGAAAGAGAAGAGAAAAGAAGTCGGGCGCCTTATAAAAATGCAATATCTGTGGACCGGTGCCTTGCGCGAATTACTTCCACCTTTTTTCCTTTTCAAACATCCTCCCCGACCATCCCTCTATTCTTAATTCCATCCCTTCCCTCTGCCCCCTCCGCCACTACTTCTTTTTGTCCACCAACTTCCTCCAGCCCCGTGCTTTCTTTGTTCACCGAATATTCTCGGATTTCTTCCTCTCTTCTTCTGTTTCTGTCGGTTCCACCCCCTCAGCCTCCTGTTTCACCGCCACCGGTCACATCGTCGATTTCCAGCAAGACTCACCAAGCCATCCCCCATCCCCCGCCGTGTCGGCTAATGGCGAAATTATGATCAAGCCAACTTCTTTTCAATGGAACGACGGTAATTACCGGGCCCGGTTGTTCCTGGATACCGGGCGTCTGGCTGCATTATTCAGGAGCGGTGTGTAAGTGCAAAAGCCTGGACGAAGATGGCCCCTGGAACCAGCGAACGACCATTTAATCGCGCGTACCCCCACGGATTACAACCCCTCGCCATCCCTCCTGCTCCCTCCACTTGTAAATTGTCCGAGGCGAAACGATACTTTTTATTCCGATCGTTATTCCCGGCCGTCCGTCGTGATTTTAAATAGGGACGCACTGATAGTTCAGTGGAATTGTTTCTTTAATTTATTTGTACTTTCACTGACTGTTACAGACTGTTTTCATTGGGAATATATGCTATAGCTTAAATCTGTGGAAAAGACTTTTAAGTAGAAATGTCGTGTACTAGTCAGATACAGGGTAGTTTTATGAAAGAATAAAATCGTAAGGATCGTTAGTTCATGTCTACTAAGTTGTACTTACAATAATCTCGTGAATCTTCATTTCTGGTTTCAGTAGAAACGTCCAGCGTTAGTCGGACAGCATAAAGCGTAGCACCATGAGGACACTTATTCAATTATAATACTACTTCAGTTGGACTGCACAAAATACGATGATCTCAAGATACTAAAAGTTCTAAACTTTAAGTAGAAATATCCAACAATGATCAGCCATCAGAAACTTTAAAATAATCATGGAATTATTTGAATCAATTTTTTCCAATCACTATATAATTAAAGTTTATAAACAGTGTTGTGACTTTTAACTATAAAAACTAATTTCACCTTTCTTAACTCAGGAAGATACCGACCGCTGATTTTTTATTAATGTAGGAATGTTTCCTGTCGTAAAACGAATATAAAGTTAATCGAGTATTGTGTCTCACTCGACGAAAGCATTTACAAGCGAAACAGCGTCGACGGTTAAAAGAGCAGGGAGTGGGACAACCAGGCTGGATAGGGGGGTTGGAGGTTAGAGGGGTGGAGGAAGTTCAATTAAATCCTTGTGATCGGAATGTTTCATTCAGATGGAACCGGCATTCAAAGTAAATCCCGTTTCCAATCGGCGATTCGAGGATGGCTCGCCCGTAAAAACGTTTACAGGCGCTATAAAAGTGGAAAGACGAGCCCGACGAATTCTCCCCTAATCGGTGCCAGTGTCTGCGAACGAGCGTTTCAGTCGTGGACGATCCTTGGACGTTCTTTGCCTCGATTTACATTACGTGATGCCTCGAAGAACGGCTCGAAATCCGAGGAAAAAAACGATCACACAAACAATCTTTTTCCACTGAAAGTTTTTGCCTATGCACTATTGGAATATCTGGGAAAATCATGGATGGTATGGAACGAATTGATTCAACGATTTTTATGAGATTCGTTTAATTTTAACGTGAGTTCGAAAAATTGCAATAAAAATAGTAGGTGGTATTGAGATTAAACGATATTTGCGATTACTATAGCTTCTTGCTTAGGTTTAACATAGCTTTGTTTTAAAATGTAAAAAGATGTATGAGTAAGTGAAAAAATAGAATATGTGTATAATAAAATCGAGTACGAGACGAAAGGGTTTCGTATCGAGAGGAAAAATAACTGTATGGAATAAAGGTTAAGCGAGGCACGATAAGAATTGTGTAAAATTGAGATTATTCGAGCGATGACTAAGCTTTCGAAACACGGTGCTCGTATTCAGGAATCGTAAACAGCTCGGAATCAACGGGTAAACTTGATGCGGAGTTGCTTAGCGGCAGTTGCACGGAACACGGAGCAGTAGTTCTCGCCGCGGGCCAACTTCGTAAAACGTAAGTAGGGAGTTAAGCGAGAGGGCTGACGGGTGGTTCAGGCGATTTTAACCCGGACTTAACCCGAGCCCCCATTATTTTTAAGCCAGCCGGAATTTTCGCGAAGCACCGTTTTATAGGCGGTAAAACCTCCGCGGGCCTGGAAGTAAAAATATATTTCAATTATGCCTGGCATTCGAGATCTACGCCCTGCATTGAGGAAAAACGTCTGCGCGAACTTTCACCGATCGTTCGGGCGGAGAATTTAATCGACTAAGCGGCGCGGCTAATCAAAAAATAATGTGTGAACGTAGCGCCGTAAAGACCTCATCGGATCACTACAATTCGATCATGGAAAATTGAGTGAGCTTTCTTCGAAAAAAGAAACAAAAATAAATAGATTCCAGTATTAGAGCCTTCATTGAACGTACCAGCTCCATTAGAAAATGTTTAAAACGATCGGAAATGGGATAAATAAATTCGAAAGTAAAGTAAGAAAAATACACAAATTCATCTAATTGAAGATTGAACAAATGAAACATTGAGAACAGAAGAGACATAACATAACGTAAAGAAAACTCTACAGTGATACCTAATACAATAAGAATCAATTCTGTTTTTACTATTAAAAAGTTTGTCTCGGGGTAGTTAAGACAAATTCTCAATAAAATGGATCCGGAATTGATACAGATCAGAATTAACTCGGGGAAACGGGATGATAAAACTTACCACCGGCGCAAAAAATAAATTGGCGAGAACGCGAGTGATGTAGGGGTTGAGAAACCGGTCGATGGGTGACAACAGCCGGACAGCCAGGGACACGGAATCCAATTTGACGGATCCGGGATTTCGGGGCACGGCAAGAGGGCAGACCGAGGGGTGTGGGTCGATGCAACGACGTCGGAGACGCCGATTCCTAAAGCAATTATCATCCAGTCGCTGCGAGGCTCGAATGAATGGCGTCGAGTCCGGTCCACTCGCGATAACTGGATTTTCCCCGCGGGACACTTCCAAACTCCGACTCTCCCCCGCCCTCAACCATCCTTATTCTGCCTAGATTTACCATCGACGCATGTGGACACCGCCGGAAGTTGCTGGAAAAAATTAATCACCTTATCATGGCAAATGTACACACTCCTCTGGCTCAAGTGGAAATGCCCTGAATTTGTCGGACGTACGATAACATTGGACAATTGTGAAAATATATCATTACAGTTTGATAATCTTGTAGCACTAGAAGTGTTCACCTGGAGTTCAAGTATAAATGCCCGTCAATGGTCAGACATAGAGGAAGCAGCTAGGTCGCTGTAACTTTGCTAAAAAAGAACACAACATAAATTTTGAAAAATCATCCGAAAGCAAAGATTCTGAACTTTTAAACGAAATTTCAACATCGTCGACGCGATCGTTTTTGCCGGAGTTATTAATATTTTAATTTGTTCCCGCTATCTCGTAATTGTTTTGTGAAAGGGGTTCTTAGTGGGGAAGTACGATTTCTTAAAGAGATGGGCGTTGTGCTAGGTAATTGTGGATAGTATTTCGAGGACACCCGGTACAGAGACGGCAACGAGGACAAGAACAAGCAGCGGGCGAAGGAAGACCGGCCCCGTTTCCGGTTGGTTCGAGTGTCGCTTCGCGGTAATTGAGTGCGCCGCACGGCCCGGGATGGGACGAGCCACAGCGAAGTTTCCTGTTTCGATCGCGCCTCCGCCGATTACCCTGATCGTCTAATTAGATGCAACACCGGTAATTGCGACCCGTTCCAGCTGCTGCGCGCCGTTTCGGAATCTCGTTTTACGTCGAAGACCTAACGTCAGCCGGCGATACGATGCGAGAGGCTCCCATCCGGGTGTCATAGAGGCCTGTTTGCCATCGTGTCTGTCGCCGTTAATTATCCCTTAATAATTTCGGGACCCTTGCGCCCCCGATCCTATCCCAACGGCAAATCGAACTGGGGCTTGCTTACGAAAAATTGGCAATTGTTTGGCGAGCGAACGTCGAGACCACTTAAATGTTAATTGAACTGGGATCCGGATTACACCAGGGTCAGGATAGTTCTCAGGAACTTTTTAATTGGTATGCTTGTTTATGCTACGCTTTTTTTTAATTAGTCGTTAGCTTTATTCTTCTTTTCTTTAGCGACATCGTAAAGAATATTGTTCTTTGATGACAGAACACGGTGGGGAAGTACTTCATTTATTTGTACATTGTCTATGACTGACTGTCATCACTTGAGATACAAATAGACGGAAACACAGCATTATGTACTTGTTACATTCAATCAACTCTGACGGTGATCAAGATATAATCTGACAAATCCAGCTTTCTGAAATTCGGAAAACACGAAAATTGTGTTCGTCGAAGAAGGCAGAAATGAGATTTAGAAAATCAGCGCGAATCGCGACCGGTATATATCAAAGACGGCTGCGCAAGATAGGGTAGTTTTTATGCGACCTAGCTGGAATTAAGGTTACGGATTCCACTTTTCATTCAGGGAAGGAGAGTGGGGAACGAGCGGAACAGCAGAAACATGCCAGAATTTTCTTACATTTTCCGGGTTGTTTTCCCGAGCAACCGTACTACCCCCGCCTCCCCCCTCGCCGACGAGCGAACGAAATCCCACGGCGATCTGTATCGATTGTGCATTAAGCTCTAGACCGGCGACCGGTTCCGTTCCCGTGATGAAAACGCAGTTTACGCGGTAATAAAGTGACTGGTGCGCTACGCCCCGGGACAGATGTGGGACTGCGAGCCATGATTAATGCGAGCCGAGCTTTTTTCTTAATAACAGCCGACAGAAACCGGGACGGGGACCTTAGCTTTGCATTATCGCTTTGATTTAACGCCGGACCCGATGTTCTAGCTGATCGTGGCAAATACTATCAGAGGGAAAATGCTATTTGGACGACCAATGCAGCTCCCAATACACACACAAGAATTTCTACAATTTTCGTGTTGGGGGTACACATAACTAAAATTAAAGTACTTTAATTCGCGTTGCAGAAAAGCGATGTTCAGTATGCTTACACACAACAGAATGGACAATTTATAAAATGTACGGAATATACGTATCACTTGAGACCCATATTGCTGCTAATAGATAAAACTGTGGGGTCCTCTTATTGTCCCGAGCTACAGACGACTCCTCAGTCGGGAACAAAAGTCTTTGTGGCGTCGTGAGCTCATTGCGGTTATAAATAAAACGTAGCCGGAAGCGTTTGTAAGAAAGGCGGGGGTATCTCCACCGAGAAATATGAGTTTTCGACGAGTGAAATTGCAAGGGCCGACGACGCGGTGGAATAAAATTACTAATTCAATGTAAAGTTTAGCTGCATCATTTCTTCCCCGGTGTTTTGCGCTCGAATCCTTGCCTCGATTTTATCCGCGGGTATCGTCTACAATTTAAATTACCAGTCTCGTTGAGAAAACAAACCGGCGGCAAATCCTTCGGGGAAATATGAAGGAAATGTTAAACGCGTGGGTGCTTTTACCATGTTGATGGTTTGAGCCGGGGCTATGAATAAAAACCGCTGCATCGAATATAGAACAGGTAGTCAACAATTTCGTGAATATTTACTCTCGAAAGACTTCTTCCTTCTCGAGGAGCACGGTGTCAACTTTTCTGAAATCTGCTCGGACGTTTGCACGAAACTGACCTGGATTTTCTTCTTTCGAAAACGCGCTCGGATTTCTGGGAAGGTTCAGCCAACGGGTTGGGAACCGCGAAACGGACACACAGGGCTGGCTAATCTTCTGCATTTTTAATACTTATTAATAGCGGAGCCTCCTATTGGGGACAGTATTTTAACATTCCTTTTGTTAACTCTTCCGGACGGCTGGGAAAATATTAATAGCGACCGATGTGAGGCGGTTCTATACAAATTTTTCCTTGCGTCGTGACTTGTCAAAGTGATATTTTTAATAACTATTAATACCGACCCTCAATTATTTTTCCTACATGTCAATGCTCTTTTCCTTTCGCAATGAATAAGAAATATTATAATTATACTTTAAATAGAAAAATATTAAATAATTACTTCGTGGTATTTCGACTTCGAATATCCACACCTATTTTAACATTCTGTCCACAAACATTTTCAGAATGTATAACAATGTTTGAAATTGTCAATCGGAAGTCAAGAGAAAAATATGTAGACGATTATTTTATAATTGTCCAGAACGTTATTTAGATTACTAATGCCACCCTTCATTTTTGTAATTTATCTAATAGCCAGAAGCTATTCAACTTTCTCCTCTCTTAAAAAGGGTAACAATTAAATAAGTGCTTCATGAATCTTAAAAATTGTATTCAGACCATTAAAATCGACCCTCATTTTTTAAAGACTCTTTACATAATGCAGAGAAATGCTTCTATAGAACACCATCCCCCAAAATATCATTTCCCTCATCTCGTAGCAGAAGGACAATTACGAAAAGCTTCATTAACTGCGAGACGGTTAAAATTACCCCCGGTAACGATCCCCTTCGTCTCTCCCGAAACGACCCTCTTCCCAAGGGAGGGCAGTGCCTGGAACGAGCAATAACCGGCCGAATTCGACACTCGCTGGCTCACGACGTAACCCGTCGGGGTCCAATCGCTCAGAATTTCATTTTCACGCGAAAGAAAGCCCGCGGGACTCGCGAACCTAAACCCCCGGAATCGTACGGTGTTAACCATCGGGGGATAGGGGAGTTGAATCCAAACACTGGTGTTTCACGTAATGCTAGTATCTTGAAGTCACGGTAAACTACTCAATTATCCACGAACGGATTATACTGGTCCCCGGATTAAAACGGGAACTTTAAGAGGCGGGCCACTCATAACGGTAATAAAGCACGACGCTCTTGTCGGCGGATTTTCGGATGATCCGGTACATCGGATTATCCATTCCCATGGCCCGTTGCTGCCTACCCTCGTCCCTTCTCCGCCTCGCGCTTCTTATCGTCGGATTATCGATAATCGAAGCGGCATTGTATCCCTCGAAAGGCAAACGCGATACGCTGCGCCGATACGGTTCATTGTGATGCATGGGACAAGCCGGTTTCCGTTCGCCGCGACAAAAGGGGTTGCTTCTTAAATTTGTAACGCTACCGAACAGTTAAACTGTCCGGGAAAGGATTTCCACGTGGTCTGTTTCCTTTATGGACTACCGTCCGAACGCGTTCCGCTGCTTCCAGTTCGATAGTGATCATTTGCTGAAAGAAAAAACTTTCAACCCCCCAGAATTTATGCGTTCTCGTTGATATAAGTACCCTCGGACCGCATCCTCCAGCTTTGAATTTAGTATTGTTGGGAAATTTGCTGAAAGGAAGAATTTTCAACCCCCAGAATTAACGCGTTGTCATCGCTAGATCGATCTAAAAGATCACTCTGAATGCATGCTGCAGCTTTGAATTTAGTATCGCTGGAAAATTTACCGAACAGAAGAATTTTCAATCATTTATAGTATTATCCAGGGAAACCGCGAATTTTTATATATTTATGCCAGGTACAAATTGTGTTGCATTAATTGCAAAACGGGTTTGAACAAGATTTTATTTTCGATGCTTAATAACTGCAATTTATCGAAAATAATGTGACAGTGTTTTTGAATTCTGTCGTCCCTGTGCTGTTTTAAATTTCAAAGAAGCGGAATCAAGTTCCGGATTTTCGGGCTTGTACTTTTACAAAGGACGATTAATTGCTGTTCACGTCATGACAGGGTGAAAGTTCAAACCCGGTATTTTGCGCTTTCCGAACATAACAATTTTATCAATGAAGCACGAATATTATTGCATTTTCGCCGCCTCTATTAATCGTTACGTGCAAACAAATTTAACGCTTATCGAAGCCGACCGATCAAGCAGATTTCATTTGATTTAATTACGGTAGAATACGTAGAATCACGATGAACAAAATATGGCAGTCTCTAGCCAGACGCGTGGGCATTGAATAATTTATTCAGAACGATGTCGCAACCATACGTTATGCGTTCCGACTATCATTCTATTCAACAACTACCCTCAAATTACTTCCTCCGAAATTAAATCAACCATTTCACGACCATGACGGCAATTTAAAAAAATCCTGAAAGCATCCCCATCCAAGGAAATAGTTCACCACCCCCATTTCAACTACCTAAATTAAATCATTACAATTTGTTCTCCGATCAGGTACAGGAACGTTGAAAGTAATCTATAGGAAATTAAAATACTCTGAGAGCATCAGAGGCTCGATCCAGTCGTCTGGAAACCATCTCCAGTGAGGGGTTGAGAAACCCACCCGTTCGGGGGATGCAGTAGCGTTCCTCGTATCTCCTTTCAAATTCCTAGTCCGTCTTTATCCCTGGAAATCCTATCCGCGTCTGGATATTTTTCCTCTCTTGTTATTATTCTCTTCCCATCCCCAACCACCCCTTCTCCGCTAGTGTTTCAATCGTTTCGTCTTGAACATCCGCGTTGACGCAACGCGAAAGGATTTCAAGTATCGAACGTCGTCTCTCGCGGGAAAAATTCTATTCTGACGAACCGGAAGTGCGACCAGAGTCTCTACATGTCTTTCAATTTTTTAATCTTAAATTGTACCTACCCATTTTAAATACATTATATCCGCAATTTACTAATTACACTCTCGGGTTTAAAGTACAGTAAAAATTGATTAAAACGTGTCAGAATACTTTCTGCTGTATCAGATCGAGAAATGTTGCAAGCTTAAAAAGTGTTGTTAAGTAGTTACACCTCCGCAACAGTCGATCAACGAAGGTGTCGGACCCACCGTCGATCCCAGGAGTTCACTCTCGGAACCATTCGTCGCGGTTTATGGTGCGGCAAACGCGGATTTCTTTAAGCTGGAATTTCTGCGTTGCAATCGAGAACCACTTTGTTGCTCACGATCGGTGATTCCACGGGCCTGCTTTACCGTCGTCTCGAGCCCTCTAGAGACGTTCCCCATCGATTATTCCATGACGCTTTGAGCTCCTTTCCCCTCCCTTCATTTTCGGTATCGTTTGATTCGGTCTGGGAGCCGCGTGCAATTTTCCATCTACGATCTGTTTACCATCAAACGACTCTCCTGTAAACAATTTTTCGCCGAGAATTTTGAGTTCGCAGCAGCAAGTCTTGTACATTTCGAAGTTCCACGTGTTCCTCGGCGGACCGTAGTTCCGAACAATCATCGCCGGGAAGATGGCCGGCTAGCAATTTGATCTTCCAAAGGCTCCCAAAGCCACGGCTTCAATTTCCATAAAACGCAGCGTTCCCGTACCGCCGCTGCTGTACCTGACAATCATTGCCTGCAGTAATGGAACGGGCCGGGCCTCTGTCTCGTATCGTCCTACCGCTATCTCGATCTTATACAGTCGGCCCCGATCTTCCGATACGGGCTGCCGTTGAAACGCGGCCTCATCCCATTCTAATTATAACATTTGACCCGCGCGGCCACCCCTTCGTTCTGCCGGCTGGAAACGTCAGCGACAGACCACGTAAACTCTCTCTCTCTCTCCCTGTCTCTCTCTCTCTCTCTCTCTCTGTCGCTCTGCCTCTCACTATTTCTCTCTCTGCTTCTCTGTCGCATTCTGTCGCTCTGACTCTCTGTGCTCCTACATCTCTATCTGTCCCATTGTGATTTAAATTTTAGACAATTTATTTGTATACATATTTAGCTGTGGGCAACTAGGGTTCATTAAGTTCATTACTATTTTGTACACTATGTTAAACATCACCTTTTGGGACCAAAAATTTCCAACTTTTTTCATTTAATCCTGTAGATCTTGACGAGACAGTACCAAAAATCGAAGTTTCAACGCGAGGAATTCACTGGGTCAAAATGCATGCGTGTTTACTGTACTGCTATAAGCATAAAAAAAATCTAAAAAAATTCTGAAGTACGTAATAAAGTCCTAATTTGAATATACAATCGTTGGAACGTAAAACGTGGCAATCGGAAAATATAAATATTGGGGAGGAAGAACTTCAAGAGCGAATAATACGGCAATTTTTATGGAAGCCTTAGAGTCGCCGTTCGAGTGCTAAGGGTTGATGATCATAACTCGGTCTCTTTCCAGTCATTCTGTGTCTCTCGGTCTCTTTCAGTTGCCCGACGGTTGTCGGCCGTTTTGCGGAGGTGTGATATAGCATCCGGGCTAATTCACGTTCCTTTGCCAATGACGTAGGCGTAGCGCCACGGTCGGTCAAGATGCATATTCGGTCGCGTGTTCCGGTGATACATTATGCGCCGTTCCAGTGACGCCGAGCCGCGGCGACGAGGGAATTTGCGGTAGTCGCGATGCGATGGTTGTTTGCTGCCTGGAGAATTGTGGTCCACTTCCCAGCCGATTTATGGACACCGGCCGACACCTCGTTGCTGCGGGATTTCGCGTTACCGAAGCCAAACATCGCTGGAAAGTGGCCCCGATTGCGTTCGTGTTTCCTTTTTTTTCGGCGATACACGCTGTTTCCACGTTATTGATGTTTGCGGTGCCTTTTTCCTCCGAAAAACATTCCGCTGAGAGAGAAACTGTAACATCGAACTGAGACTGAGCCTTGGCAATACTGTTGGTTAACGCGTTGACCGCCACGTTGGTCATTTGTTCGTTGACACCGAGGATTTTCAGTGTCAATGCGAATGGATCAAATTCGAGACTGGCCCAGAGAGAATAATATTTACGGCCTGCGGAACCTTAAAGGGGAAATACTACTTACCAAAGAGCGGGTGCAGGGTTGAAGAATAATCACGAGAGGGATTGCCTCGTAATAAGAAGCGTTCGGGGTTGCTGGTAGAAGAAACGGCCGAAGTTGAGCCGCAAATTGTTCATTAAGGTGTCGGGCGGGCTCGCGGGGGAAATAGAATTCGACGGGGAACGCGCGGCTCAAGTACTTCGGATTTAATCTAAATCTTGGTCGACGCGGAGCGGCGTGCCCCTGGAAAATAAGGGAACCGGAAGGAACCGGCGCGGACGAAACTTTTCTCGTTAGGGAACGGTCCCTTTTCCGCGGCTTGTCCCTCTCCTTCGACAGGAGCGAAATCCGTCGACGGATACGGAATCCACGCTCTCTCGCGGACCTCGATTATCCTTCTTTAAATGCATACCGAGGAAACGATCGGGACTTTAATCCTTCGGCTATGCGGACTTGCTAATTTACTGAACTGTCGCCGTTTTGGGCAGTGAAGGCGACAGACTCGACCTAACCAAACCAATAAAGCAATTTTTATTTTTTACTGCATATATTGTGATGTACTATAATGGACCACAACAATTTCTGTTTTGGATAAAGCAACCAGGAGGAACATGAAAAGTATTTGTAAGATACAGTGGGTTCTTGCAGATTTGCGGTATTCATGGTTTGAATTGTAGAGACTTTGGCCCAAGATTGTTTGGTCAAAATTTTACGATGAGTTTCACAGCTAGTTAAAGGTGACGTATTTATTCGAAAGTGATTTTGACTTTGGTTACAGAATCAGAACTCCCTAAATTTTCCGTCTACCACGGCGAAACCCCAGCGATGCTGCTTATACGGAAACTTTCCTCGGAACCCCCGACGCAGAAGCCGATAATTCAAGCATATTACAGTCGTGAACTATATTTCTTCGGACCGTGCAGCAAGTTTCAAAATAAGTTACCGCGAACTGGCTCGTTCCGCCACACTGGCCTGACTAATTCTCGTGGGAGGGGTTAAAACCACCCCCTCAGACGCGAGCCGGGCTGATCTTGCGAAAAATTCTTCTAATTACTATTATCTCTGACCCAGAAAGCTTATATCTTCACCTAACTTACTGCAACCTGACAGCTCAATGATCACTTCACAATCTCTCTCTCTCTGAAACGTGAGAAAAGTATTTGGAAAAACTCCTAACAATATAGTGAAGCAGGAAACCACAAAATAAAAAAACACTGAAAAATAACACAACAGAGTGAGTAATTAAACATGAAAAAATACTTTTCGATAAACTTAATGAAATGTGAATTATGTTCTCTCGAAAATGCTGGATTGAGAATATTCAGTTTGCCAAGTAAAATGACTGCACTCGACTCAAGCTGACGACCGCTAAACACGAATTCTGGGTCGGTGAAACGTTCGTAAAAAAATCGGAGAATATTTTAATACGTAAACCTGCATCCCGGTTGATCTATGCCTTCATTCCTTCCGGTTGGGAGATCACCTTCACGGTGTAATAGTCACTCGAAGGGATAGATCCGTTCGTTCAGTGGAACGAGCGACGTTCCCAGAGAAAAAAGAGCTAATCAGTCGGGACTGGATCGAACCCGGGGACCGAAAGCCCGGACCTGATCTTCCCCGTGACACGTTGAGTGCAGGCACTTCAAGTAAAAAGTGGCTCTTCTTCCGCTACGACCCCTCCGTAAATGACGGGACGCGTGTCCCGGACGATGGACGACTCGCATCATCTTGATCCGGTGCGGAGTCACTACGTTTTTCATCGATCTTCCGCGATCGATGCCCTGGAACGACCATAGAGACTATCGAGAGAACCCGGGACGCTTTATCAAAGCCCTCGTCGTTCTTCGATCGTCGATTAACGTTACAAAACGACTAATCTTTGCGTCTTTCATATTTCATATTTCCACATTGGGGATTTTTCGAAGAACTTAAAATTGTTTAATGGGGCTTGGGATTTGTCTAATTTACTGTGTCAATGTTATTTTATTCTCAGCACATTAAATCTGTCAAGAAATGGAAATAAATTTCATTTCAGTTTGTTGTAATCGAGGTAGAGACTTTTTATTTTGCATCATGATCTGCAGTCTGTTTTTCTGAGTTTCTTTTTTCGTGTATGTTATTTGTGTGTGTATATTTCTACAATATTAATTTTTTCACAGTAGCTTTAATGTGTTTTCTTCATTTCTGCGCGGTTTTCTGACACATTTTATTTACTTTCGCATAGGTTTTTTTACAAGGTCTGTTTACTTTCACACAGTTTTTATACGTGTTTTCCCCTGGGTGGAAAGCGAGCAAGATGTGGTTGGTCGTGCTGTAACACGTGTTGCAGTGTTTTTGATGCAATAAAAACATGTTTTCTCAGCAGGAAAACGTTTCTCAAATTGCAAAACAGTTATAGAATTGAAGTCCAGTTTCCTGCAACCTTATGAAAGTATTTTATCGTAAGAGATTCAAATAATATACTCAATTTAGCATGAATCAAGAGTACAGTATTTCTAAAATGTGTTCCCAAAATTTTGCTGTCGAATTCGCAAGATTAATTTCGAATGTTGTGACAGTTCCTGCCACACGAGTAAATTGCCGATTTCCGCTTCGGAGGGGATAACATAACCGCAAGCTCTCCAACAGATATAAACGAACATATGAGACAAAAAAATATCTTCGCGTAGTCGAAAGATGTATCTACATATCCCAAATGGGTTCATCCAGGAGTCCTTAATAGTCTCCTAGGAAAAAATTCATAAATATCGCAAACCTTTACAGCTGTTACAAGAATCCACCCTTAACAGGAAATCAGTGCGGCCCGCTCGAGGATCGGGATGAGGATGGTTCGTTGAGGGATCGTCGTAGCAGGCAAGATCGTTGATAAGCCTTCTATCTGCTTGTCCGAGGCTGCTCGGGCCTCTCCTGTCACGGCTTCTTGCCCCCTCACAATCGATATCGCGCCTGCAATCGACCGGCAACGATGTAACGTTGCTCGGGATACTTGGTATTGGCAGACGGCTGCCTAGCCTCGGACATGCGCCATTTCTTGCCGGCTGCCTGCACCCCCTTTGCACAACCCCTCCCTCACTCCGACGGCAACCCCGTTGCACCCCCATTGCAAATGTCGAGTGGGCCGATGTTCGCGCCCCTTCCGGCGTTTTCGGACGGATTACTTTGATAAAGAGGACCGATGAACTGATTGGATGTCGTCTAGCTTTACCTGGCTTTCCTCTCCCTCTCCTTAGCAAAACCGAAACCCCTCTTGATACCTCGGGATATTTTGGTTTCGACCGCGAGGACTGCCTCGATGGGACTTACCGATGGTTAATGGCCGCTTACGAAGCTAAGAGGCTTTGCTCCGTTCCTTGGGCTCACTTCCGCTCGGGACGATTGAATTCCGATGTTTTCGCGGAAACAGCCAAGGATGGATCGTCGCGGAATACTTCTATCAGGGGTGGAGAAATTTTATCCTCGAATCCTCCCCTCGATCGTCTCTCATTCGTCTCTTCTCGTTTGCGGCTGCTCTCCTGGTTTCCTCCACGTCTCTTCTCATTTGTCGCAATTTTACTGGCTTCCACAGTGTCTCTCCTCGTTCGTTGCCGACCTCCTTAATTGCCCTTACATCCGTTTTTGTTTGTTGCAATTTTTATTGGTTTCGCCAGCGTCTCTTCACGTTCGTTGCAATTTGATTTGCTTTCACTGCGTTTATGCTTGTTTAGCACATTTCTCTTGGTTTCTATAGTGTCCCGTTCCGTTCTGTTGCATTTCTCTCGGCTTCTCCTACATCTCTTCTTGCCTCTTACAGTTCTCTTGACGATCGAAGAGGCTTTTGACTTTTCATCTTATTATTTATTCCAGTGGGTAATCAAATTCTCCATACAATGTCCATACAATTCCTACAGTGTCGCTGTACGTGCATTTGGCATTCGCACACACATCACTCCTTAATGAAAAAAATTGACGTAGATAAATTTTCACATAAAAACTGATCTCCCGATCATCAAATTTCATCGTCCGATATAAACGTAAGAATTTCGCCAGAAGCATTCGATCGAGCTTCAGCGTCGAGACGAATAATGAAATTCTTACACAGGTTAAAGTAAGATTGAAAGGTACATTATAAACCTTTCAGCAAATATCCTAAACGAGAGAAAGGCACAGGTTGGCCCACCATCGACGTTTCCAGCGAACAACGGAGCATGCCTGAGTCACCTAACCGGTTGGCCCCGAAGCAAAAAGCGAGTAGGGTTCCGCAGGTTTAATATCGAGCCCCTCGGTGCCGCTCGTTATTAACGGTTTACGGAGAGGAGCGGCGGAAGTGGGTGAAAAAAAAATTGGAAAATAAAAGATGAAGAAGAGAATGAGGAGGGGACGGGATGCGGAGGGCGAAGGGCAAGATACCGGGGAGGAAGAGATGAAAAAGCGGCGGCCTCTTTAAGCTTTCACCGGTGACGAGTGCTTAACAAAGTAGCTCGGGAGGCCGCTTTGAGGCGGGCGTTTCAGTGTTACCGGCGTTGCGTGTGCCAAAATCGCGAGAACGTGGGACGCGGTGGAAACAAACGCGGCTGAAAAACAGAAGATTTGTTCGAGAAAGAGAGAGAGGGGGGTACAAGCTTCTTTTCTTGAAGAGAGGAAAATCTTGAGAGCTATTCTCTTGCCAGCGTGGGAAATCCAATTTGCCGCCTGTAATTTTTCAGTTTTCCCCATTTGAACAATAATCAGGACCTCGTTGACATCTGAGCGGGCCCTAAGATGAGCCCCAGTTCGATCAAACTCGACCACCTGTAACACAGTATTCCCAACAATGCAGACGTCTATCCTAACTCAACTTTAAGCTGCTCTTGAAGCTTTAATTAATCTTCACTAACCTAACTTAGATTGTCTAGACCTCTCCACTCTAAATCTAACTGCACCTACTGCGTATGGACGCTTTGATCCTAACTAGACTTTAGTCCAACTTTCGTAGTTCCTCTGTCCTTTTTAAAACGGAGCTCCGTTGTTCGGAAATGACAGAATAACGTATCGCGACTCGGTGAATTGCATTGTTGCCATACATAGTTTCGTAGAGACGATTGAAACCCGATACAAATCCGCTTCACCGACGTATCCGGTAAAAAGTCCAGCGGTTCATTTAATTGTCTACTCGACTCTCACGCAGCGAGTTTAGCGGAACACTTCGCACGAGTGTTCTTTTGTTCGGCAGATAGCGTGAAAGCGATAGCGGTGTTGTAAGGCAATCGATGAAAATTGATTCGGGGGTAATTGGTGTTCGGCGCTCCCTCTCCGAGTTCCTGGCTGCTTTTTGACGGGCTGCGCACTTCTGCGGAGAATTCGATTTGCAGCTCTCTCCGCACGGACAAACCACTGTCGTTTCAGGTTTCCAATAACAATCTTTGCACTGAAACGTGGCGACTCAAAAGCCAGACCAGCAGAAACAGACACAGATTCACGCAAGAGGAAAGTGTTCATCCTAATCACTAGGCCCATACAATTCTATACATCATCTCACAACGATGATACAGTGTATCGTGATCAAATGTAGATTTTTACAAATTCGTTTATAAATATTGTAATAGGGCACTATTCCGCTTTAAGGTTCTTCAATCTTTACAGACTCTGTGCAACATTCTATGAGTCCCAGTTTTAAATTGAAAATATTCAAAATAATATGTCCGATGCTAAATAAATACGTCACACACGATTGACACAGTATTCTAACTACAAGAATGGAGTTAATTATATAAATATCCATTAAATTATGTAAATTGGCCAAATCCAGTTTTTCACTTTCATTAAACGTCTTTAAAAGAACATTTTCACAGAGTTCGGACATCAGTGTATGCAAAAGAGGCGTATCAATTTTTTCGATAGAATACATGAAGTTCCCCTTGGAAAATTAAGTCTGCAACCGGCACAAAAACCGGGAACCTTCTTCCGGGACTCAATCACAGCTAATCGATGTATCTCCGATCGATGAGCTTCGATCGAGCGGCTCGTTGGGTCGCTAAAAACCACCCTCGAACGTTTCAGCTTCGGTATTACCGAGCCTCAAACGATCCTAGACGGCGCGTCACGGTCTCTCCCGTCCATAAATAAATTTCCCAGCCATCTCGTCGCGAGCAAATAAGAAAGCACGGTCGTGGCACGAGGGTGTGCGTATCCACGGGACGATAAATCAAACGGTGGCAACGATTCCATCGGACGATCTCCGACGGAACAAGATTAACGGTGCATCAAGCGACAATGCCTGCGGCCGCTAAGTCAACAGAACCATTCCGCTGACAGTTTTCATCGAGAATCTTCGTCGGAGGCTTTCCAGCCACCCCTCCCCACTCCCCGACACCCACCGTGTCCCACAAGCAAACTTTCATCGACTAGCCATCTCTTGCCATCCCCCTGGGCTCTCTTATAACTGCCTATGTCTCGTCTCCGTGTCGGCCGAACCACCCTCCTCGCGATTCTCCATTTCATCCCCCATCCACAAGGCTCCATTTACAACCCCCCTCTCACTAGACGCTTCCCTTGTTTCTCTTCCGATACAGAGCGTCTGCCACCCCTACCCCAACACCCCTAAAGTCTCATTCGCTGCGACAATAAACGTCGTTTAATCAGGTTAAGAGGAAAGCCTCGCGTCTACGGGGCGGCTCGGTAAATAAGCCGACGGGGGAGGAGAAGGGGCGAAGAACGATATCCAGAGGGGTCGATTAGGCCTCCATCTTGGACGTAATGTTCAATTTTTCGCGATGCAAAAATTGCTCTTTGGGTATTATCTCTATTTTATGCGAGCAATTCATTTTTATGTGGATTCTTACTTTTAATTCAATTGTATTAGTGGAATAAAGAAATTTCTGCTTGAATCAATGCAAAGATTTTTGTATGTAGTCTAATTATAAATATCGATCGAGCGTGACCAGAATCGACAAGGACCAAACATTCCACACTTACAACAACAAACAACAAATACCAGCTCAAGTTAACCAATTGCTCCGAAAAGAAACGTTTGCGCGCGATCGATGCGATTAAATGATGCGTGCGCAATTAATCACGCAAAAGCTGTCAGGTGTAGTTGTTGTCTCGGAAATGCATTGTCAATATTAACTATTAGTGATTTAACACCGGGGCTTGGAAACACTGTTGAACGAAGTTACGGTAAATGCGAGTAAATGCGGATCTCCCGTTTGGAACGGGACGAGCGCGCTCGCACGGATACACACTCCGGCTCACAGTCGTGCGAGTAATTAGAAACGCGTAATTAAGGCAAACTTAAGGCGATATCGTACTTCGCCGCTGTGAAATTCCCGTGGAAAGATTATCTGTCTGAAACCCGAGGAGAACGGGACTCGGGAACGCCGGCAACACTGCGATCGTATACTTCTCCACGGTGTATTTAAACACGGGACCGTTGTAAACACGCATATATCTCGGAGAAAGAATTCGCCGACGCTGTGCTACGAGAATTTTCGTTGTTGTTTTTTTTTATTTCGCTGTAACCGAGATAAGTGCTGGTTAAGCTTCGTGCATACGGAGTCCATCGGTTCATTGCATTCGTTGGGAAAATGCATGTTATCCCAGTGCAAAGGTGGTTACAACAACGGAACGAGGAATGATTAAGTCCATTGTAAAATTAATTCCACCCTCGTTTCTCTACCTAAGTATCCATTTTTATGTTTCTTTTGAGAAATTGTCTACGTTTCCATCAAATATGATAAAACCGAACTGAATTCTTCTTTTCCGGACACTTTTATGTACGTAGATTTATACGCCTGAGATAAAACTGTTGCTCGCAAAAGCTGTTGTTCTCACATTTTTATTGCACTCCTGCGCGAAGTTCGATGAAAATGAAATTCTTGAAAAGAAATGTCTAGAAAATAATGAAAAATTTCACCGCACGAATAATTTCCGCAGCGCGCAGAGTTCTCGTGGGCTGCTCTCGACCTAGCCAGTTTTCGCCAGGAGTGAACCGAGCTTTACGCTAGGAATTCCGGAGAATAATGGCCAGGTCCGAGGAGAAAAAAAGAGAGAGAGACGTCGCCTCAAGAGTATCGCGAGGGCCACGATTATTTTCGCCGTATCTTGGGAAATGTGGCCAGTCGCGATAAGAAATGATAGAGGCGGCTTGAGATACCGCGACAATGTACCCGGAGTACACGGAACGACTTAATGGCACCCTAGGAAGAACCTGAAAACCTCCGAGATTCTCGCATTTCGGCTGCGTTAATAGCCCGTTGAACGCGGCTGCAACGTTCGCAACTGCAGTGGTAGCAACCGCTGTTAGTTCTTTCACGCATTCAAAACCGTCCGGATGTAATTAAATTCGATCTCTCGATTCTATAACGCGTAAATTGAACAGCCGGGCCGGCGATAAATTAGTTCGACGATAATTGAGTCGTTCGCTTGACAAATCGATTAACTCACAAACCTGGCTATTAGGGGAATTTATTTTAAGTGTGTAAATCGTGTAGATATATCTCGCATTAAATTCATCTTAGCATACGGAAAAACAGAACGAACAATTTATTAAAAATCTCTGGCAAATGAGTTGAATTAAGCACGACACGTTCCCCGATAAAAGAAATTCACCAGCTGTCTTCGTTCAACTGCAATAAAATATTTCATTTCATTTCGTGTGCGTCGCTATTTAAATTTCCCTAAAACCGGACATTACGAGCGGAACCTAATTAGCTGATTGAAAGCGCGATACAAGAAAGGATAAAGCATTATCCCAGGACCATCCAGTAAGTAATCCCGAGGTCCTTCTCAGGGTTAGCACGGAGAAGGATCAGCAGCGTTCAGTGCGACGCGACCTAATCGCGGCGAAACGATTCCGTCATAAACCATTACGCGGAAACCGTGTCGCGGTTTTTATTTCGTTTTTACGCCCGCAGGCCTCCGGAATAAATCAGCCCGGGGAGCGGGGAATAGCATTTTAAGCGGACAATGGCGGCCGCTCGTCGAGGAAGTAAAAGAGATTCGTCCTCGCGGATCCCCCATCGTAAAACCGGCGATTATTTTCCGCGCCGTATCCGCCGAGTAAGACAATCGAAGGCGGCCGAAACGTCCTTTGCGGATCCCACCGCCATCAAAGAATTAAGATCGCCGCGCGATTTCGAGGCGTCCGGCTCGACACGGAGCTCATGCACGCGCCAGGATTTTACGGCATTTTTACGCGTTGCGATAAAACGAATAACGCCCGGGAGATCGTACCGCGTATCGGAAAATAAACCAATGTGGGTGATTCCCGCCGTGAAAAAATACGGCGTATGTGTGCTACAACATTTTCCGCCGCACCGCGTCGTTTTCGTGGAAATCGGGGAAAACGTTGCGTGGCGCGTGTCAAACATCTGCCCGCGTTCGCGTCATGTTTGCTGTCGATTATCTCGGACGGGGTAGGTGTTACACAAAATGCTTATAGCACCTTTCCTGTGCAGTTTCTGTCGCAAAATTTTTTCGTAGCACGTTTCCTGTTCGGTTTTTGTTGCAGAAATTTTTGACGTAAGTTTTGGTTAGTAGTGGACAAAATGGGGCGGAGATATTGCAGGGAGAAACGGAATGAATCCTCGGTTCGGTCGCCCGGCTAAATTGGCCGCGTCGATTTAATATTCCCGCACAGCGGAAGACCGGAAATCCTCTCAAAGGAATCGAATGACTTTCAGATGAGCCGTTCCGCGAGTCCGTAAGGGCCCCCGTCAAAGGAAGGCATTTTCATTCGCGTGGCGTCCCGGCGACGTACGAGTTTAATGAATTTTAGAGCATTCCGTTCACGGCAATAACTCTTCCCCAAAGGGATTGACAAGGAATGATTTTTTTTTTGTTTTCCGAGGAACGACGACGGTTCCCTCGCGCTTCGTTTTTCTCTCGCATCGGGAAACTTTCGAACCGGGATATCGCACCGTGCCGGACACCGAATTCCTTCTGAATGACAGAAAAGAAGAATCCGTTTGTTAAAGGCGGCCCGTAGCCGAGTCCCGGCGCGTGCCACGTCCGCCGGAAGAATCGAATACTTTTCAGATTAAATCAAATTTTCCCCGCGAGGAAAGTCTCCACTCTCCTCTCTCTCCTCTCTCTCTCTCTCTCTCCCTCTCTCTCTTCTCTGCTTGCCTCTCGTCTCGGCTCTCGCCTTCCCGCGGTTCGGGCCAACGAGTTTTGTCAATTCTTTCCTTTTCTAACTCGATGAGGGAGCGGGAGCCTTCACCGACGTTCCTCCAAAGAAATTTTATTAACCGGCGCGTCCGAGAGAAACGGAAGTGCTCGCCACTCGCAGAATAAAAACTTCCCTGCGAGATTCTGCGATCCACGACCCCAACCCCCAGCTGCTGCGCGACTTTTCAATCTTCAAATTCATTTCCTTTGCATACTCGCAGTGGCCTCCTGGAAATTAATGTAATTAGACCAGGCTTGTATTATTATACGAGGCGCGTGTATTTTTAACAGGCAAAGTCAGTTTTTACATGGAAACGGCTCTGTGTTGACTTGATGTTTCTACACTGTTGTGTTTTTATAAGCCGACAATTATCCTCGTAAACAAACTCTTTCAATAATGTTCCTATTTTTATACATCATTTTAAAAATAAGGGAACGTACTTGAAAAAACGAGAAACTTACTTTGATTACAATTCTTTACGGAAAGTACTAAATAGAAATATGAATTACGTTCTCTTTGTACTTTATACGTTCACATAAATAAATCCGCTAACGATTCACAAAGGTTACATCTCACTTTAAAAATTGATAGAAATATGCAGCAATAATTCCGTAATTGACGTCATCCAGAACTACAGTAAAGTCTTGATCTAAGCCGAACGGAGCTACAAGATCTTAGTTCGCCTATCCCCTCCACTGTGGGAGGAGCCAGGAAGCTCGAGCTGCCTCGATCGCCGAGCAGTGTAAACATGACGCGTGATCCGATACCGGGTCGGACATATCGGTGAGAACTACTACCAATCCAATTACAAAACTTCTTTATTTTTCATTATTTTTTATGGGACGTTCACCAACTTATTTGTAGTAATTTTCTGATTAAAATGACACTAAACACGATATATATTACACGCGTTGTCTTTTTCTTTGTTCGGCGCGGTCGACGCGATCACAAGAAAATAGTAGCTCTAATATCTAATATCGCAATCTATATCACAGCATGGACCCAAGGATTGTGGCTAGATCGAGGCTTTACTGTAAACTTAAAATGCACTCGTAACAATTGCAAATGAAATGCAGTGAATTCTAAATGAGTTCTCCAAACTAAATGCGAGTATGTGTTTCGCGAAGGGAATGTTTAAATTACTGTTTCCAGTAGAACGATCGTAGGCTCACAGGGTGCGTTGCAGGGGCTGCCTAATCAATTTCGATGGAACTAAGAATGACAAAACGGGGCAGGCAATGTCTCAGGCGGCTCGCACGAAGGTAAATCGCGTCGCGAGCTTAAACGCGAACTTTACACACTAATCCCAAACACCTGCGACAGTTTTGGACCGAATTTCGTCTCGAGGCTTAGTTCAAGCTACAAATTTCTGCTCGAACGCCGATCAGGAAGGTCCTTCGGGCGCGTTACAGCGATACCGTGCGATAATCGTCGGTACAGGATCGGTTTCAACCTGGTAAATTCGCAATCTACAACCCATGGTACCCGTTATCCTGCCCCATTCTCTGATTTCAGCAAATATAGACATAGAACCAGCCGCGCTATACAATCCCATACAAAACGCGCGGACAATTGCAATTCCTTGTTGAGTCCTGTTTAATCATCCAGTTTCATTTTTATATTCAATAAGCTAGTAACACATTATAGTCATTGTTATTACTGGGTTAATTTGCCTATTCGACGATAGGTTAATGTTTGCAATATTATTATTATTAATACTATCTGTATCATGCTTTATTCACCGTTTCATCAGCCTACATCCAATAATATCTTCCTCCATTTTCACAATCAATTCATAACTTTTTATTCGATTACTAAATTCAATTCTGTCGGAGTAACAAGCGTTGGTCATTCCATCAGTATTAATTGAACCGTTAAATCCAAACAAAATCAAAATCATACAAAACAGAAATTGATGTTTCAAACGTTCACAAAAATAAATCCTTTCCAGGACTACAAATCTCTAGGCAATTTATTGAAATATTCAAGGTTGTTCCTCTTACAAAATTCGCAAATTTCCATTAATCTTCTTTCTCTTGAATAATTTTTAGATTTTATGTATTTATAACGAAAATAAATAGAAGAAACACAAATCAGTAAAAACATCGAAAGAATTGAAGGATCGCATTACTTTTCAATTTATTAAACTTATTAAGAAAATAAATATCTACTTGATTTGTGTTCCTTGAAATGGAGAAAATTTTTATTTTTTTCATAGAAAAACCGGGGGTTTGGAAATAACATTCATGTTGGGTAGAATTTATGGGAAATCTTTACCACGTGTCCGACTCGGTATTATACGCCAACGGGTTAACGCACACTGTCAAGATCACTATCGTTTTTGACGGAGGGGAAAAATGAGTTTGTCTTCTCCGATTAATTTCACGAACCCGTGCAAAGCTCTCCTCCGCCGCGATAATTCACTGTTTTATCTGTAGTTCGTTGGCCGGATAAAGTCTGATGAATTTCGAATATTTAATTGAACCGCAGCACAGGTTGGCTTAATCAAGATCAGGCCTGCGGTTGTTTAATCTTTCAGCGGAGAGCGCGTGGGCGGGCGGCCGCGTTCGCGATCACGATTGTCCGCCCGGTCCCCGAACGTTGCAGCCGATAAAACTCGCTTATGCAGCCACGCGGTTGAACTAATGCCCGGTGATTATGTGCAAATGATCGGCCGACTCGAAATGGATATCGCGACCGAACGTAATTATATCGCGTTTAGGCCGGCACGCTCGTTTTCGGGGACGCGTCCCCGCGGCGCGATTTGTTTGATTACGCGTGACTGCGCCGGGTAATGTGCTCGTCAGCCTCGGATTCTTACTGTTGTGGGATCATGATTTTCCATGGGCTTCACGTTACACCACGCAACACACACACCCCGCAATCCCCATAATCGCTGGGATCATCGGAATCGTCTGCTGACGGCGAAATTTTAATCGTCGCAACCCTGGATCAAGAATTTTACGAGTGCGCAATGAACTTGTATGATTTGACTGCCATAACTTTGGACAGGATTGTTATTTTTGCATGGAATCAAATTGCACATGTTCTTTGAAGAGCGGTTCACGTGTCTGTAAAATTGAAAATTTGTATGTCTATTGGTTTCTGTTTAAATAATTCGCGAAGATTGCATTGTTTCATGGAACAGCGAAAGTATACAATCGTGCTTTGATACGTTGATTAATTATAGCGCAGGGGAAATTAATTTCAATGAAAGGAGTATAAAGTGAAATTTTCCGGTGCTTGTGTGGTACACGTTTAAGTGAAGATTGTTGTAGCGCAGTAGCCTAATTAATCGAGAAATTAAGTGGTTTAAGTGTCCACATTCCACCCTTACAGTTCGCCGCAACCTGAGAACTATCTAATTACCATCAAATTAAACTGAATTTACACAATTGAAGTAACTAAGTAGTACTTGTAGAAACGAATTTTACCACAGTCAATTTTATCACGGCCGAATTAAAACGACTGCATCCAAATAAACAAATTGTCCCTCAAGAGTTAAAATACGAAATTCTGCCAGAAAAATTGCATCACGCGACACAAACGAATTTCCCCGGTAAAAAAAATAGTAGAACTCTGCCCACGTAAACTAGAGAGCGCTACAAATTTAATTACCCTCGAATTAAAATTAATTAATCCAACTTGAATAAACAAGTGGCTAGCCAACAGTTAGAAGTGCGAAATCTAATTCTGCCGCAAAAATGTTATCCCGGTGCAGAAACGAGTATCTCCAGAAAGAATGCTGTCCACGCTAGACCGGGGGATTTAATTACGGATTAAAACGAGTTCGTAGAACTTGAATAAACAACACTTAGGGGAATCGTAAGTGCGAGAACTAATTTCACGGCGGGTATGTAATATGATCGCCGAACGAATTTTCCGCGAGAAAAACGAAAAATGAAAATCTCGTGCGAACGAGGCTTGCGCAGCGCAGGTGCATCGTGCGAGATTTTAAAATTGAAGTAACGCCGTTAATTGCGCGCGAGCACTTCGCAAAAAAAAAAGGTTCGCCCGGGCCCCCGGTCGAATTAATCAACGCGCGGACAACGCGCGCGTTGTATTTCGCAAATATTACAGAGGATAAATCGAGGCAGCGCGCCCCAGCTCCGTGGACGAAGAGGACGAAGAGGAGGATGAGCGGGTAACTTCGGAGCGAACCGTTCGTAAATTCAGAAACGTTTGAGTTCTAATTGGACTACACGTCGACGAGGCCGAGGCGAGGCTTGCCGCGTTTCTAGGTTGAATAAATGAAGCTGCGTGTCCACGGGAGAACCGTGTTGGAATACATTACGTTCGGCGAATCAGCAGCTACCCGCGATCGTATTAAACCTGCTACGATAAATCCTTTGAGTTTCTAAACAGCCGACGATAAATCACGCTCAACGCTTTCCAAAATTCCGCTACAACTTTGCCAATCAGCCTTATATTCGCCACGTATCCACGTGGAATCACGGAATTGCGTTCGATGATTCCAAAAGTAGAATTGTTTCGAGTTCGCTTTGATCGTTAATTTTATTTGTAAAAATTTCCCCAAAAAGCAAAGAATTTTCTATTGAGCTTCTGCGTGGTGGAATTGACGTAGTGAACCATTTATCATTTTATAGACTCGTCCATGTTCAAACTGCTTGATCGTGACCCTTCTTGTTTGCCCATAAATTTGTGAGAAGCTACTTGTAGGCAAGTAGAAGAAACCAGTATTGGGCTGACACTACGAGTACCCAATATAAAGAACCGTATTCTATGCCTTTATGCACTGGATTATGAAACTTTGGAAATTATTTATGACTTGATCCAATATTTTGCATAAAATCAGAAGTCTACGGATGATACACTTTACAATGAAATTATAAATCGAGCTAAAAATAATTTCCATTTCTGTGCACGCATTGTAACGATACACGTGTTGTTCTAATCTACCAATTTATTGTCCATCATTTACGAACGCATACAGCAAGTTATTGAGAAATAAAATCGATAGACTATCAGGGCAATTGTTTATGTCCCGAGGTAATATATAAATTCCCTATGAACAATTTTTGCACACTGTAACATGCGCCTGTGAGTTTATATAATATATGAACACAACAAATACACAGGGCAGAACAGTTATTAAGAGTTCAATTGAATCAGTTACAAATGGTTGGAATAACAAATAAACAGTTTCTGGACGATTATTGAAAATACCGTATTCAATTTTTGTTAAAAAATGATAAACGTGCAAACTGTTCTCCAACCAGTTCAGAGACGATCTCCAAACGAAATTATTTAATTTATTCCTTAAATCAACTGCACGGAGAACCAGGGAAGGGTTGAGCAAACTCCACGAGCACCAAGAAACATCCAGCAGGAGCCGCGCGGAATAATAATCTCGCGGTTCCGCGTGCGCGAATTAAATAACAAAGATTCCGCGGGTTTTTTTTTTGCTGTTCTTTCGGGGCGGACGGTTCTGCCGTGTATCCGAGGAAGAAAAACAACCGTGCAATCGTGCCGGATTGCACGATAACCGGCTCGATTGGCCGTTATTCTGATCGCTTGCGAAGCTTTCGCGCGGGTGCATCGCCCGTTGAATAAACAACGCGGAATTGGAGCAGCGCGACATTACGAATCGAATAGAAAACTATCGAAACGATCCTTTCGCCCCTGCGAGGAACATCGTAACGATCGTCGTAATCCCGTGGTATTTTTTTTTATCTCGATTGCAAAACGGCTGTAACGCGACAGAAAGAAGGCGAATAAGCGTCAATCGGGAATCCACGGGAAAAAATCAAACCGCAAATTCCGGACGCCGTTAAAATCGCGTCGAAACGCGGTTAACGAAACTTTAAAAGGTTCTGGCTTCTCTGCGGACTAATCGGCAAACAGGGACGGGCAATCTGACCGTGGAATTTCGATTTTCGAGCGATTATCGCGGCGGCCGCGGGCTGGAAAGCTGCCGGCCTCCGAAAATGCCGAGGGCTCGGCGAACCGAACCGTTTTCGGTTTTCGCGGTCAGTTTCCACTTTCCATCCGTGCTTTTTCGGACGGCGACGGGACGAGTCGATGCGGTTCTCGTGTACCTTCAAAAATCGGTTCCCCATCGATGGGCCAGAGGCAACGGATTCCGCGGAAAGACGGGGGAACACGAACCCGTACAGAGCGTGGTATTTAATTACAGTTGAACACGGCGGGAGATCAGGGGTGGGGGAAGCTGCAGGCAATGAGCATCGTTGCACACACGCAACGCGAAAAAAGTAGTAATCGGGAATCGGGGATTGAATCGTTCCAATTTCCCCGGTTTCCCAGGTGAAATACAGAACCGAGGGGCGAGGGGGTTCGGGTTGCGTGGACCACCGTGCGGGTATGTTTGAGCCCGGGTACCCGGCCTAATTACGTGGATAATTATCGGAGCTGATTGGTAGGCAGCGTTAGTGTGGCCGACTAATGAATATGGATAAATCGTAAGTGTCCCCGATATTGGTTTCCGGGCGGACCGGTCCACGGTGCAATATCGCTGATTTACGGATTCGACGGCTAGAGATCGAAACGATGATCGCTGCTATTTACTGGGAGTACGTGAAAATTGTTTTGATTCCCGCGGGATCGGCTCCAATGCGGAAAACGGTGTTTCCATCTGTCCGTGCTTTCCCGACACTCTTTGTTGGTTGTATCGATCTCCATTTTGATCTTGATTTAATGTACCTGGCTTCAGGTTTCGGGAAAAGCTGAAACTGCACATAGAATTTAATGGTCTGTGAGTTGGAGACCATTTCTACTTGCGGTAGACAGTGTTTCAGAATGTAATTACAGGAGTTTCATTTTTGTTCTATCATTACGACCGTATCGTTGAATGCAATTGCACATTTTAATTGTTTTTAGGTTATTATTCTACTTGTCTGAGCATAGACTGACCTTGTTCTACTTACTTAATTTTTATTTAAATATTTTGATTTTTCATCATCCGGATTTTGCAGACACTGAATCAGTTTTAATCGTTCTTTTTAATTAGTTACTCCTGTTAAAATTGTCTGACTATGGATTGCCCCTACTTACTTGGTCATAGAATGTCTCTCTACCACTTACTCGACTACGTCGCACCTGTATTGTACTTGTCTAGCCACAATGAGATCTCATCCCATTTGTCTGACAATGCACGGTCTCCATTCTAATTGTCGGACAATATAGTGTTCTGTTCTACTCGTCTGCTCATGAACCAACGTTACTCTTCTTCTCCAAACATAATTCTGTCTATGTTCTTACCATGATAAAGTTTGATCTGGTAAGTTTCTGTGTCTTATTCTATAGAAAGCTTCTTGAAAGTAGAAAACATCAGTCTTGGTCAGACACGAGACAGTCGAAAACATATAAACTATATTCTTATTGAATTTTGAACTAATTCTGACTGGAATGTTAAAGTTTATACATTTTCATATAATACATAGAAATCTTGTATGTACAACGAGTGAAGAAATTAAATCAGGCTTAATAGTAGCAAACGACAAAATCTTGAATTAAAAATTGGACAACTGGAGAACTTATGCCAAATGGAAAGGATCAGAGAAGCACTGGTCGTTTCCAGATCTAATCATCTCTTCATTCTCGCTGAATGGCCCCGGTCCCACGAACGGAAGTTTTAACATGCTACATGTTAAATATTGATATTGAAGAGAAACAAGCAGTACCGGGACCGGCACTGTATGTGAGCCGGACCAGGGCCTGTGTATTTTTACGTTCGCCGGTGTTTCTCGAGAAGTGTTTAAACAGCAGCGAGTCGTCCGCCCGCTTGATATAGACTTATTCGGCAGAAACGGTCCCGCAGGATATCCCGTTAAAGCCGACGGAGTACGACTGGCAAACAATATTGTCTACGCCACGTTGCGCCGCGGAAACCCCTACTTCGGGAAATTATTGCCCCGTCGGCTTGGAGCTCGAGCGGTTTGTGCGATCATATAAATTTTACCAGTGACCTCACTTTGGTAAATCCCACTGTGAATAAACAGTACCTCAATCTCGAGAATAATATTTAGAACAGTTCTTAGTTTTCAGAAAAATTGGGAACATTTAGAGGAGAGTGTGCTGAATTGGACTGTGCTCTACTTGGAAGTGTGACAGCGATTTGTCCATATATTATTCAAGTAACAATTACGGGTAAAATTTGTTGACTGACACTAATTCATCTCTCTCTGATACCTTCTGATTCAATACTCTCACTATAGGAGTCACTCTAGTCTAAAAGAAATTACAGGAGAGTCTACAGAAAAATCTAGAAAAGATTGCTCTTCAATTCGGAGTCATGTAAAGGGACATCTGGAGCACTCTTTGTGACATTATCTGGACACATAACAAAGTAGATGTAAATGGTGTGATCGCTATCGACACAGTAATTGAAAAGAAATAATTGGAGGCGGGGAATTCGTCACCAGAGCCATCGAAGGGGCTCATTAATCGAAACAGTGCCGCGAACGTGTCAATTACTGGAAAATACCGGTTCCGCCGCTGAATAATTCATCGTTTTCTTAACGGGGGCGGAATACATTCTCCCGTCAGTGTGTTTGTTAAAACCGCCGTGGCAAGATACAGATCAATACCTAGTAACACCGAAGAAGCTCTCTAATCGAAAGATTCTTGCTCGTCGACGCTCGATTAAATATGTTTGCGCAAACAGTCTCGGAGGAACGAGTATCAGAAGGAGAAGAAATTTCTTCCGTCAATTACCGGGTTCATTAAAATCGGTTCAGAAAATGCGGGACGGCGACGGCAGGAACAGGGGAGGAAAAGCGACGTAAAATTTTGGTAAATTATATGATCCAAAGAAAAGAAGAGTATCACCGACCGGGACTCGGAATCGTTAATTGACTCGTCCGATGAACAAACACACAAGGATGCGAGATTCCATGGAGCCTGTGAGCATTCCGAAATTGCGGTCTAATTTATACGTGATTTCCGTAACGCAGCCTCGATCGATCGGATGCCTCGAATAGCTGAACCGCTCCGGTATCGTTGATCCGCGGATCCGGCCGCCATCTTATAGACGCGATAATCCGGATTACTTATCCGCGAGTGGTACCGGCTGCGGTGTAGACAGGGCTTGCACGTCTAACACCGGATCCAGACTAAATACAAATTTACTTTAAAAGGAAAAACATCCCCTTCTTCTGTTTATCCCTTCCTGGCGCCATTATACCGGCAGAACTAATAACCGGAATCAGATTATCGCAACCCCTTCTTCGTTCTTCGAAATCTGAAACAAACTTGAAAATTAACAGCTTCAAACCAACTCAAAAATCGACAACAATTCTGCAATTAATCAAAAAAAAATAAATGAAAGGTGGGTACCTGGGTTCCCAGTTAACGAGGGTTGGAACGAGCTTACCAATAAATAGTCTAGCCACAATAAATTTTGTTTTAATTAGCAAATCCATTGTCAATCGACAAGAAAATATTCACTTAAAGGAAGACCGAATGACATATTATTTTCGAGGTGTGTCGACTATCTGCTGCTTATTTAAGGAAAATTTTCGGTTTAATTCTATCCATTTTATGGAAATAGCTCACCGTGCGGCACGTCAAATTTTCCTCCGGGCAATGCTGCGACGGGCGAGGCCTGGTTTTCGGTTCGACGCCAATTACCGCTAATGCACTCGCAGTTTGTTCATTGCAGCGCCGAGTAAACGCATCGGAAGTCTTCCGGGATAAAGAAAGTTCGTTTGCGATGGGAACGAGGCGAACACGCCGCAAACAATCGCATGAACGTTCGAAGAGTGTGCAATTGTTCGCTCGAAGGAGTAATTTTTTAGCATTGCGCAAAAATCTGGATGAACCACTATTAATAGCATACCTTGACATACATTACATATACATTACTCAAGAAATTTATCTGAAAAACCTGATAATTAAGAAATTGTTAAAATGTGAAAAGTCATCAGACAATTCTCCTTTGAAAGAAATACATTCTACTTATGTTAATCTCGAGATTACGTTTGCAAAAATATTGGCACAAGAGGCATAGTCATTGTAAAATTATGGTGGTTCGTACTCTATGGTCAGACAAGTAGAACAAGGTTGGTCTGTGACCAGACAAGTGGAACAAGTAAAATAAGTGTATATTGGAATATGGACGATAAAAATTGAAATAATTTAAATATTTTACAATTGAATAAGTAATTCCTGGACATAGTATATTTCGTAAAAATTGGAAAACCAGGTTTTGTATGGACCCAGCTAGAAACAGTACTATTTTTGGAAAAAGATTGAAGCGGAGAGGATTGTTGAACAGGGGTGGTTGTTCGAAGGGAGTTCTTTATTTTCTTGGAGGGTAGACGACACGGAAGAAAACCGGGGAAAGGGCACAGATGTTCTCTTTCGTTCGTTTTGAGGTCGGGGGTGTGGGTGTATTGGTCCAAAAGATCGATGGAGAAACGGCGACCGGCCCCACGGACAGGTACCCGACCGACAAAACCATCCGTCTGCTCCGAAAGCGAAGGGGGACGTAAGTGACTGACTATGGAACGATTCGGAATCGCTGGGTAAAAACGTTTTCCGATTGACAAGCGCTTCTGTTACCGATACCTTCGCGCTAATTATTGTTCCCTTGCCGAGAAGTCGACCCGAATGCTACCGGTAATCGATCTTCTTCCCCTGTTTCCCCCTTCTCGTGCTACCCCTCCGCGCCGGGTAGCTCGTTCGAGAATGAATTCATCCGATCTCCGAGAGAAACTTCGCTTTTCCACGATTTAATAAAAGCGGCCAGAACTTTTGTGGGAAAAAGATCTCCGAGGCGGAAAACGTTTCTGAAAGATTAAATGCCTCGCGCAGAAATGGCCGATGCCTCCGAGAATCAATGCCAGAGTAATCCTGGCAGTGGTGTTCTTTGCCGTGCTTTTTCGACTCAGTTCTGATTTTCAAAAGCACTTTCTCTTGACCCAATTATGGTTTCATCCCCTTCGATACCGCGTCGTTATCGTGTGCCATCTTTTAATCTAGCAGGTTCCGAAGGTGTCTTTTACGGTTGAACTTCACTGGTACAGCGATTGCAGTTCTTAATTGCTAGTGAGTCTTTATGCTAATCTTCGTTTTTGTGATTTGTCTTACAGGGGTTGGAATGGGAGGAAAAATTCTTTCAGATTTTCTTGTAGACTGCGGATTCTATGCACTTGTGGTAAAAATAGGATAATATTGTTTCAAATAATGAAAATATTACAAGAATTTTATGATATCAATACATACAAACGATTTTTAAATTTAATTTCACCTTGGCAACCCAAAAATGTTTAACATTTTACTACATAATTATATTAATTGACTACATTTTTACTATAACTTGTGAACCAATGAATTCCTCGCTTTAAAACTTCGATTTTTGGCATTTTCTTGTTTAGATGTGCAGGATTGTGTAGTAGAGAGTTAAAAATTTCTAGGTTGCCAAGCTGAAGTTAAATCGATTTTTATTTTGCATAAAGATTCGCAGTGCCTAGTTATAAGTATATTTAATATTTCCAAAGTATAATTAATATTTCTACACATAAACGCACTCCACACATAAATTAAGAAAGCTGTGAATTTTCATTTCAGCATGAAATCAGGCCCGCGCAATTATACCTACCGCAGTGCGAATCGGATAAGTTTATGAACAGCAAAATAAACCAATAACATAACAGCAATATTGATACTGATTGAACAGACGCTCGCCAATAACGCGATCAGTATTCACAACCAGTTCCGCGCAGAATGGAGACAGTGTAATTTAATTACGCATATTGAAACGGCCTGTCTGATCGAGCACGTTCCCTTTGTTTTTCCTAAAATCCGTCGAAGTACCTGTTCCGTACGCGAGCATGGTAACTATCGATGTTACCATTTTTATACGGTCACGACTACGCGGTTCACGACCACACGGTCGTGACTACTCGGGAGTTTTCATAGCTGCCAGCTATACCTGTTTCCTAGATCACCGTTCGGCTGTGAGAGTCATATTACCAATTGGAGCCGGGAATGTAAATAACAGCGCTGCCTCCCGGCTTCAGTGATTGCCGATATCAGATTTTTTTTATGCCTCTGTCGGCGATAGTGCGAAACACGCCCGGGCGCGAATGAAATAATGAATCACGAAACGGGAATCATGCATCGAGTATTTTGTAAATATCACGGTACGATGAGAGAATTTCTGCAAATCGTTTTTCGGCTTTCATTGTTTTTGAACGCGGTTTTCCGATTCGAAATTCACGCTTAGAAAAATTCGATTGCTATGAGCCCGTTTCTTCTGACTGAATTCGAATCCTTTGACGTGTTGCAAAACGGATAGAATATTAGGCGAGTCCATAAAATTCACTACAATTTTCCTAGGAAATGAATCACGTAAAATTTTTAATATTTCTTAAAATAATTGCAAACTAATAGACCCAAAGAACCTTATTGCAACGTTCCATTCCATGTATCCACTTTTCCTGAAGATAAAACTTTTCCTGAAGATTTTATTAAACCTTGGATTACAGAAATTTTTGAACTCACTTCTTCGAGGCCAACATTAATTCTAATATTAATTTCCACAGGCTGATAAAATCAGAATATAAAATTAAACTAACTGAAGCTACCGTGATATTGTAAATCCGGGGAACGTTATCTCGTTAATGTTATAATAATCTCCAGACGCAATGCTTAAATCATCGACGATTATAATTAAACGACTCCTAGTTTCATAATGGGAGCATTGATAATGATAACGTGTTAATGAACGGATAAATATTGTCGGCGGGTCCCGGCGGACTGATCCGCCGGTTTATTTATCGTTCTAATTAGATATTCCGGTGCGTCTTCACCGGAATATACGACAATTACGGGCCGTTCCCCGGCGCTAATCTAATCGCGCGAGCAAAGTCCATTTAGACCGCCAAGTATCCCTTTAAAGGGATCAGCAGAGGCCCGGGTATTACGACCAGGGTCCTGGAAAACGTCTAATCTCGACGCCCGCCGGCTTCCACGTTTACACTCGTCTCATTCGAGCGAAGTAACGTTTCGCTCGTCACACGTTCCCCGGCATCCTACTTCCACCAGAATGCCCTGCACAACCTCGTAGAACCTCGTAGAACCTCGTAGACATTTAAACTACCGCGCGGGTCTTATCTTCGTTCGTTTTCCTGCGCCTCGTAGTAAAAGAACATCTCAGACCGAACTATTTTCGTCGTTAAAACAATAATTCCGACAGAGAACCACCAGGCCGCGTAATGACTGCTAGAAAAAAGGATTTCATGCATTTGAGACTAGAGAAGATGAAATTCGAAATAGCAGAAATGTCAGAAAAAATCAAAATCATTGGATTACTTTCGAATTGTCAAAAATTCCTAAACGTGAAATCATCTTCGAAAAATTGTAGCTATTTGAACTGTTGTACCTTCGTAAAAAATAATCTTACAACAATAGACGTGGTCTCATTTGTCAGATTGAAATATCTATTTTCACCAACTATCATTCGTTTCTTTCGAAAATCTTTTACACGATCTAAAAGAAAAAAAATATAAATAAAAAAATACTTCAACTTTGAGCGCCTGTAAAAACATTAAAACATTTCTTTTGTTTGCAAACTTTCCACAGACTTGAAGATTGAAGCTTCCCCACTACAACGAGACCGTAAAACCTGATTTATCAATTTTTTTAGCTGTTTTATTTTACAAAATCGACGTCTAAGTTTGGGAAGGGGAAGCTTGAATTTTCAACCGTACGGTGCACTCAGCTCCAAAAGAATTTGTTCAATGTTTCCACAGATATTTTAATTTTCGGAACCACTGGTTATACTTCGAGGGAAGAATACCGTCCATTTTCCGCCGATATTTGAAATCGACATTGATTTCTGTTTCCCCTCTGAGTGATGCCGATTTCCAACGATCTTTTGAAAGATTCAGACACCAAATACCATTTTTCCGCAAACACATCCCACTTATTCGACCGTCGAACAATAGCTTCCCCCTGTTCCCTCCAGCCACGCTCGCCAGTTCCCGGCGATGAAACATTCCGGAACATTTATCCAACGAAAGGCTTTCCCAGCGAAACATTTTAACGCCCCCACCTCTAGCCGGATATGGTGCTCTCTTCTATGATTTTATTGAAATGCAATGTCTTACTCCGACATTCTAGACTTCGATCGGTTTTTCGTGAGATGCTGTCGAGTCAAACTGATGCGCCATGAAGTGAAATGCACAAATCCAAATCGCAAAAAATGTGACAAACAGTGTAATTGTATGAACGACTACGGTGGATGAATCCGACTGATGTGCGGTTGTTTGCTTTTGCAGGTGCGACGGGACTGAAAGACTTGACAATCAACGTGCCAGGAATGGTGCGATCGGGTGACACAGTGACGCTGTCCTGCCATTATGACCTCGAGGGGTCGTCGCTGTACACGATACAATGGTTCCTCGAGGAAGTCGAGTTCTACCGATACGTTCCCGATCGGGAAACACCGTACAACGTTTACGACGTGGACGGCATACACGTGAACGTGAGTATATCCTGGAAAATTGGCCAATAACAGATTTTACGAGCTACCTCGTTCTCTTAGCCCTCGGCCCGGCAAATCCGCCACGCCACACCGCGTCGCACCGCGGGCCAGACACATTGTAACATTTCGACGCTCCGATTTAGGGAGTTTACGATCGTGAAAGCGACTCGATGGCTGACGCCAAGTGCGAGCCATCTTCCGGTGTCGTTTCCTCTGGAAAGTTAATATCTCGTCGCTGGGGAAACCTGATCCAATACGTCTCCAGTGCAGTGAGCTCGATCATGCCGTTTCACGATTTTATCCGTAAAATTCTGATGGGGTGTATAATATTTATTTCCGAGACTTTGTCGCCTGTCAAACGAAACGGGAACAAGGACGATTGTTTCGACATTTATCTGAAAAGTTAATCGCGGGGAAATGTCGACATTTTTTATTGTCGGTACATTGGGATGGATTATATAATTTTGCAATATTATTCAAGAATTTTTAATTTTGAAAGCAACTCTTCTGATAGGAGTGTACGTCGAACATTAAAAAATCTACAATATATTTTTGTTTGTTATTTCAAAGAAATTGTGCCGCCACTCGCCTTATCAGCCTTGCTTTCGAAACAGCCAGCGCGGCTGATAAATGGCCGTCTCTCCGTCCTTGTATCTTGCCGGCAAAGAAAATCGCAGCTTTTTGCCGCGGGTGGAACATGAACGCTGATCTCGCTGGGAATAATGTTTTCGCCCTGTCCCTCTCACCCATCTGCAGAACGTTTTATTTACTACAGACAAGGCGTAGCAGTAGGCCAATCACCCAACATATTTTTCTGTAACACACTCGTGCGTATCTAGAGCCTATTACCTACCATTTTCGTCTTGTGCTCTACGTTGGTCTGATAACTCATGTATTTGGGCACTAATACCCCCCTCGCTTCTCTAGATACCTTACTAGCTTATCTAAACCCCCTACCCTTCCCTAGACTCGACTAGACTAGAATTAAATGTAAAAAATAATACTTCCTGGTAGGTACCCTTTGTTGAAAAAGATACACGGGAACGTGAAAAAAATTAGGAAAACTCATTCTAACAAAAATTACCCGAATTTAAAGGATTTTTTTAGTCAATTTTAGAATGTACTCCGGCCAGAATTTTGAAATGGTGCAATAGGTGCATTCGATGCAAAATGGAACTTCATTTCCTATTCTACAGTTTTATACATTTCACCATTTTACACGTTGTTTCATATTTTCACTGTCTGTTCTATTTCTACAAAGAGGTACGGTACAGAACCCCATGCAGTAATTAATAGGCAGTGGATTTTATGCATTTATGTCAAAAATGGGTAGGTGCAATTCGGGTACAAAGATTGAAAGAATTTAAAAGTACCAATATTCCCAGCTATTCGAAGTGATTGAAAAGGGAAGGAAGTTTCTGCTCGGTACCAGTTCCGCGTGATTGATTTAGCATTTTGCATATAGATCCGTAGTCTAGCGATTAATCTACTTCTGTACCTGGCGTGTGGCTTTACCAGCAACGTCCACCGACGGCGGCGAATTATTAGTGGATTTTCTCGCCACAAATTTTTTCGGAAAATTTCAGCCGACGTCCCGCCGATCATGATATCATAATAACGTTCCGGGGGCTTGGACATGTCCCCGGGTCGGGTAGAGAAGGCGCGGGCGTTCGTTGCAATTTCCAGTGAATTTCCCGGCGAACGGCCGTAACAACGGCGTAAATGCAATGTAATCCGGTATTTCGCGACGCTCATGAATTTTTCGGCAAATTTATGAGTTCAATCGCGACGCCGCGACAGCATGAAACATGGATCGCAGCGTGCGCGAGCTCGCGCGCGCATTTCCCTTCTTTTCCGCCCCGGCGAAAACGATGTTATCGGTTTCGGGGCCGCGTCCGTTAATTTTTCAGCCCCCATCCCCGCGGATATCGCGCGGAGAAAAATGTTCCGTTCGATCGCGCGAATTTCGCCTGATTATAATTCAGTTTTCACCCCCGCGCTCTCCATCCCCTCCCCCTCTTTCTCTCCCTCTCTCTCTCTTTCGGGGCGTCGAATCTTCCCAGGAACAGACGGCCGTGTTTCACGAGCAACCGGCCACCAAATCTAACGAACGAGTCGCGCACTTAATGAGATTTGCGCCATAAACTTTTATTGAAGTGCTCATTAAGAGAGCGGAAGTTTAATTGCGTGCATTAATTGAGGAATCGGGCGCAACAAGCCGCGTTTTCGGCCGCCCTCCCTGCCCTCGCGAACGGGAAGACACTATTCCCAGTAATTAACAACATTTCGCGTTAAAGCGGAACCATGTCGCCGCTCTCTCCAGCCTTGCCGTATGAAACTTTCACGAGATTTCGTTAATATTTCATCGGTCCGGCGCGGCGGCCTGAGCGCGGCTCGTGATTAACGGATTTGAAAGACGAGCATGATTGCGAAATTCTGTGAAACAGTAAATAAAGACGGTCGCTGCTTTAAAATGGGCGTGAAACTGAACGATGCCGACCTTGAGCAGAGATTCAACTTCTATTTAATTTCATAAATACTTCATACACTCAATTTTTGTTCGAACAATGTTGAAAGTGCGTAGAAATCCACAATCTATTGATAATATTGTAGTATATGGTTTATAATGGTTGTTTATTGAAAATATAAAAAGGTATTGAATAGGTAATTACGATGACGGAAACTCTCACGCAACGCACACGCTCTTCACTCTCCGCAGTCAACGCAAAGTCTGTTCTTCCTTCCCAAATATGTCCTTTTATATACACCCGCGCTCATCCCCAAATCCTGTGTGTGCCCCTCGAAAATCCCAACCTACCCTTGGGCCTGGTTTTCGTCGGGACACTTTCTCTTTTATGGCCCATCATCCCTTGGGCCTGGTCTTCGTCAGGCCTCGACGTTCCACGGCCCTCTTCCGTGGGGTCTGGCTTTCGTCGGGACTCGGGGTTTTATGGCCCTCTTCCTGCCATTGGAGACCCAACGACATTTTGCATAAATTTACGATACTACAATATTAGATACAGAAATTTGACGACTTGATTTCGGAGATAAAAACAGGAAGTACTACAACCTACAGAAAGGTGTAAAACAGCTTTGTAAAACCACCAGGCGAATTAAGCGTTAACGAGCCTGGATGAATGAAGATTATCATTGACAATTCCTGGTTAAAAGCAAAGCTAGAAATTAAGATTGAAAATTGTGCCTAAAAATAAATTAAAGAGCCATCCGAATCCTACAAATAAAAATTTATAAGGAAGTCTGAGATTGTAAATTCACCCCATCGACGCAAAAAGTTCCCAGACGTGTACACAGACACTTCGAGGGGAAGTTGGAGAACACGGACTGTATCTGAAGGATGTACAGCGTAGCGCTTGATGAGAATCTTCGACGCTCGTCACGGAGACCGAAACTTTTTGCAACAAACTCCCCTCTGTACCTCTGTCCCACTATTGGTTCGTCGTCCTTAGGGACGAGGACTCTTCCGCAACGTAAGTGCGAAGGTAAAACGTGTCCGTGGGACCGGCCGAAAGAAATCGATAGGGCTGATTTATGGCGTGTGCTACGACCGCGACACGACCCCTTGGAATTCCGTTCGAGTGGATTTGAACCTGGGTCAAGCGAGCCCCGTGTTTTACCCGCATCGATCCCCCTACCCCCTAGTTCCCCAACCCCCACAATCCCCACTGTGGTAGTAGCCGAGAGCTACCCCATCATCCCCCTGCCACTTTTCTTTCCATCCGCGCTTCTCTTTAAATATTTACCGTGCGAACGAGCGACCGCGATTTTCGAAGTCGTCGGGGGACTGATTTATCCCGGCCGATCTTTCTCAAGTGTTTTGTACCGATTTACTACCCTGCCGACGATCCCTTAGACGCTGAACGATAGACTTCTTCATTCCACTTCGAATATTTCAGATGCTTTGCCATTCTCTGTGTTTCGTGTTCGTTCTGTGTTATGCGATTCAGATTCTGGAGGTGTTTGGAAACAAGAGAGATGGTGATTGTGAAATAGTATCGTGCACGATTTTTTGCAATTTATTTTCTCAACTTAATTACTTATTGTCTGTCTTTATTTAATCTGTTTTCTTCACCACTGTTCTGCTTCGTAGGCAACTATATCAATTTGAAAAAAAATCTGTGGCAATTTCACTCCCGAGACAAATTTTTTGAAAGTTTTTCGAGACGTTTAAATTTACTGAATTTTTTATGAAAAATGGCTCTGAGAAAGTAGAGAAATAGAGGCTTCAATAGTGCTTGGTGCTAAGAATATATTCCGAGGTTTGGGCCACCGACCTCGGAGAAATTTCTGGTAAATCACACGGCCGTCACTGCGAAAGAGACTACGTTTCGCGGTAATTCCTCGGCGAGAGTAGAGGTTCGAATCAGTGGTAGAAAAATGGGTGAGACGAGACCGTAGATGGAACGACGGTGGGGGGAAGAGGGGACAGTTGGATGTCCTTTCCGGCGTCTTTCGTTCGCATCAGGACGGATTTCACGAACGACTATCCCCGGCCAAGGGGGACGCGAAACGTAATAATAAGAAAGCTTAGCTCGCGCAGCTCTTGGGAAATTTTCAAGGAGCGCCGTTCCCGAGGAAGGCGAACTACTTATTTACGGTGCTGATCAAACCACGGAGTCACTCGGTGGCTGACGACACTCTCCTCTCTTTTCTCTCTCTCTCTCTCTCTCTCTCTCTCTCTCTCTCTCTTTCTCCGCACCCTCGACTTTTCACGTTTTCTTGATTTTATACGCGCGAGCCGAGTGTCCAGAATTATTACGCCACGATAAAAACACGGAAATAATAGCGTGATCTGGCGGCGAGAACGAAAATGGGAATGAATAGTAATCCTCGGCTGAGATACAACATCACTGTTGTTCTCCGACTGCGGAGAAACTAAAGAGTCGACCATAATTAAATGAAATGAATTCTTACGACGTTCACGCTGGCTCTTGAACGCCGATTTGGTGACGATAATTTGGCGAGAAGCATAAAGAGGATTTTTATGGATGTAGTTTCTTCTGCAAGGTTCTTTGACAAATGTCCACCGATCCAGAGGTGTAGATTCACCCCTATGACCATTACTTTTTATACACCCTGTACAAGAGTTAATATAAAGATATAAAGATAGTCTAACAGATAGTAGACGGTCTTTAATATTTATACAGTCATTTTTTGACGTGATCCCAGCTACTAAGGATTTCTCAGATAAGTATATACAAACTGTACTGTTAGAGATTCTTGAGCCAAACTTTATATTCATAGGATTGGTGACCTTTGCCACTGCAAATATGTATTCTTTGATGGTGATGTCATCATGTGCGTCTAGAATTATGGCGTATTCTTTTGAAGGAAAACAAACTTTTTGCTTTACACTGGCGTATGTAGTTACTGTGGCGTTCTTAACTTGCGGTACATTTTCTGTGATCATGATTTCTGTGGGAGAGATTCCTGTACACAGGAATATATTTCTCGAATTGAGGAAATCAAACTCGCGATTACAACCGTGACGAACAACAGTATCAGGAAACACAACACCCACTGTATCCAATGGAAGGTTATACCTCGTGGATCATAACAGACGTCTTGACCGTTCGAACGTCAACACGCGAGTAGCGTGACATAATACTTTCGTTTAATCCACTTTGCCGAGGAAAAGTGTCGTTGTTTCGACGTCGACAGCAGCTGTTCGACGAACAAGTCCCGGTCCACCATCGCCAACTCCCCGCCCCTCCGCCTGGCGTCCTTGTCACGGCATCCTTTGTCCGTGAGCTCAAAGGAACTTTGTTAACGTCCTCGCGGAAAATATACTCGAGGGAGTTGCGCACCCGTGTCGACTACGAGGCGGAACTATCGGTAATCACTAGTCAGGAGGGCCGTGACACAGTATGCGAAGGAACGCGAGACAACCGTAATGAAGATCAGGCGACGGAAGTTCAATTCGAACGCCCGGATCGATTCCTGCGATACGGATTCACCCCAACGCGTTTGACAGCTTAACCGCGCGCATGTCTGCTGCCATAGCCTTCTTAATTGCTTACTAACCGTTAAGGGGCGCTTGAATAATGTAACACTACTTGTAAGTAGACTGCGGATTTTTATTCAGAATAAAAATCTACAACTTGATTTCATTAGAAATAATTCAACAGTATTTTCAAATTTTTCAAGTCTATGGTTACTGCAAAAACATTTGACTTATTTTCAATGAGATCTTTTTCTATTCGAATGCACAGTGAATAACGAGAGACACCGAGTGGTGCTCAAGTAGGATTTATTTCTAAAGTATTCCATGAATTTCAACAGATTTAACAACAATTTTTCACGGTTCTACTAAGCGTGGTTTAACAGCAGAAATCCTTCTCTGTACAATGACCCAAGAAAAATCGACGTATGATTTTTGATGTCCACTTTATTGTACATGGAATGAAAAGTATGCTGCTGATGTTTCACTCTGAGTTCTAATGTCTTTTAATATAGAGGGATCTAGGCAAGATTTCAATTAAGGGGCGTAGAAGTAGACACTTCGCTCTTTCAAACGATCCCAGGTAGACGGCCCTACGATCTTTTTTTCGCGAAGTCGTTCGGAATCAGTCCAGGTGACGTACCGGCCGGTGACGATAAGAATTCAAGGGGGTCGGTTTAAAATGAAGATTTTAGGAGAGCCATGGTTTCATACATAAAGCCGGTGCGGTGAAGGAGAAGGGGGACAACGTGAAAAGTTAGCCATAAATCTCGAACGAAGATTCAAATTCCGCGGTCACGTCGGGTAGAAACTACGGCCAGCGTAAAAGTAACGGCTGCTCGTATAATATTTACCAGGAAGAATGTACAAGGGTGTACAAGGGGCAGATAGTCGAATGGCCGGGGACATTCCTCTGACCGTTCGGCTATAAGGCAACCATAGCTCCGGCGGAATTATGTCGGTCCAATACGGTGATAACGGGCACGGAGAACCGAGAGCGAGCCGAACGTCTTGACGTAACCACCACCGATAATCCCGTCTTTTTATCGCCACTTAAGTGTATCCCCTTTTATTGGTCATTACACGTTATCACGACGCTGAACCTGAACAAACTGTGGCGCACGCGATGCAACCATCTATGATCCCGACGTCATGGCAACGACGTTCTCGCCAGCCAGTTCCTCCTTTCCCTCCTCCCATGGGAACTCCTTGTGTCAAAGTTTCTTTGTTTATTAAAATCCGGCGGGAAGGAACCTTCGGCTGTGTGGGCATCACGACCATGCCTAATGAGCTTCTCGGGGAAAATGGTTCGTTGCACATCGGGGATAATTTGAACGCTGTTTCGTAGCCTGCGGGAACCTCTGCAAATTCTTATTTGGCGATGGAGTTGTAATTTAAATAGCTACTCTATTCTATTTTTATTCTATTTCAAAATTACAAACGTGATTTTAAAGGTGAAGCTTCCATCTTTACGCCTCTGGTGGTCTAAATTTAGAAAAATAATTTTCATTGTCCTCAGGGACGTTTGATTATATAAATTTTGCATTCTCCCCCGCTGCATGATGAAGAAATTATTTTTGGAAAGTATGAATGCAGCACCGTTAAGGTAGAGATTCGACGCTTGAATATGAGCTCAGGCAGAGTGCCGTACGATTTTGTATTTATGACCTCCCAAGCAGAATAATGGTAGAATAAAATTTTCCAGGAAATATCTTTTAGTAAATTGAATAAGGTTCGACGACTCCGGAGCGTACGTACGGGCACGTTTATGGTCGGCACGGTTCCTCCCGATCACTTATCGAGGAATCCCGGAGAAATCGATCTGCCGTTAGAGAACGGTCGGTGGGATTTTTATTTCGACGATCGCCCGTTAACCGTGGGAAACACGAAAACTACCACGGTTTCGGGGAACGAGGGTTCGATTGGGGCCAAGCAGGGGGTAGAGCAGGGGGCGGGGCAACACCCCCGGGTCGGTTAAAACACTGGCGAACATTCTATCGGGGGTGTGAGATACTTTTACTACGGGCGATCGAACCAGTCGAAATCTGATAGCGGCGGACTGCGAGGAAGTTTCTCTACGTCTACGTGATATCCTTCTCCACGAACTTGATTCCGAACGGTTATATAGGATGGATGCGCCCGTAAAGTGTATTCTCGCAGAGACCCCTCCACCCATCGACTTCGCCTTCCCAATTCGATTAATTCCCCACCCACGAATTCGCAATTTTATTCTTCTCAACGCCGTGAATTGTCTTCAGAATTTTTAATAATAGCCTCACAAGCATTTCGTTATTGCATTCCATTTTTGGGATTCCTCTAACCGGTGCCCTGAATTTCTTAATCGATTTATCCTTTTACATAGTTTCCCACTAATAGCTCTCGAGCTTTCAAGCTCGAACCAATCTTCTTCTTGAATTTTTAACATGTGCTTGTTAAACACCGAACCAACTTTTCCACTTGCCACTAGGTCAGAATTTCTAATATTTACAAGACAGACAGTTCCAATTCCGTAGCTTGTCTAAATGGTAGAAATATTTTTACTCGTGAATCAATTTTTCTTATTTATATTCCACGGGAATTGTTGACATCGGCAAGACCGATGCGGCTGATTTGTCGGGTTGTTTAAAATCCAGGAACATTTTCGCTACTTTCGGCGGAGTTCCCCACTTCCAGAGAGCAGCGGCTGGAAATTACTTTGTATTCCGAACGCCCATCGACCTTTCATCGAACCCTCTCCACGTCTAAATCTCGATCGGACTGTAGCCCTTTCCAGGGGGTTGCAATCATTTACATGCAACGCGGCGAATCCCTCCGCCTGCTTTACAAACTACACCGGATGCGGAGACAAGTCCTTTTCACCGTTTCCTTCGGCCGCGACGTGGGGGAGGGGGACGACCGATCCGAAGAAATATCGAACCTCTTCGTGAAAGCTGAAATGCGTCTGCTGGGAAACCCAAATGATATCTTCGTATCCTCCAGACGTTATTTGTACTCTTTTCTTACCTGGGAAATTCCCTCTTTGATCAAGCGCTATGAATACGCCTCTAAACAGGCTTTCCTTCATCATTATCTCTGTATCGATATCCTTCTGAAACCAACAAAAATCTTCAACCTGTATTGAATTTTTTTATAGTCGACTTCGTGAATAAACGAAAATGTAGAAGACATCTATGATTTTACGTATTTCACAATTTTCTAGTTGGTAGACATTTTCTACATTGGACCAGGCTTTGTTGCACTACGTTACAATGTACTCGAATAGCGTGGGACACTCTTATTGTGATATTAAAAAAATGTTGACAGTATTTCCATTCTATTTCTATCAGAAGGAATTTTCTAACTGTCCACGGAATTTTTTATTTATTCCATACTCTGTAAGGCAGTGAGTAAAATTCGAAACATGTTAATGAACACATTGTGCCAGCGAATATTGGTAATTGATGAGCGAGTTTTCTGAAAGATTTTGTGTTGTTTCTATAGGTCTCCAAATCGAACACGCACGATGTAACGCTAGTCAACGTGTCGAGGAAGCTGACGGGGACGTACAAGTGCGAGGTGTCGGCGAGTCCCTCGTACCACACTCTGATCAAGAGGGCGAAAATGGAGGTCGTCGGTGAGTAGGCGTGCAGGCCAGCCCCGGAGAATTAAAAAGTTTCGCCGGCAGAGTAGACAAATTCCTCATCCTCGATTCGCGGCCGTGCCGATGCGATCCGATGCGATGCGGTGCACGTGCGAGGCTACGTGCGCCCCATTTTCATGTCAGATTTACGGATCGCCCGGAAGAAACGCGACTGGGACGCCGATTCTCCCGGAAGAACGTTCCCAGATAGAAATTCGAACGTCATTCATGTACCTACATTGCCATTTCACCTCTTCCCGTTTATTAATTTCGACCCAGCGTCGACGACAATTTGTTTTTCCCGTTATTCTTCCGTTGCAATTCCCACAGACGGAGTTTATCGGCAGCAGAGGCTTTATAAACGTGGAGCTAATCTGTCACACCGTTCCTTCGGGTTTTATATCGAAGCTGGACTCATTTTCACTTTGTTACACTTTTTTTGCACTTTTTACTGTTTTCTCATTCTTCGGCCAACATCAGCTCGGAAAAGTTTCGATATTGTTTATTTGGCAGCTGAGCTCACAAAAGTTTATTATCGAGGAGAAGGAATTATTTCCCTCGATATCCGTCGTTACTCTTCCAATGGCCAATAAACGAGGCGTTACGAATTTCAAGGAAGTTGTTCGACATATTTCTTTATTTCGCGATCGAGCTCGCGGGAATTTATTGTTGATCATGAAAAAGAGAGATGGTGTTCGCCGCTATCCTTCGTTGATCCTTGAATCGCCAGTAAACAGTCCACAAGGGCTTATAAACCTGGTGCAAGCCTTTCAACGCGTTTCTTCTTTATTTATCTCGCAATTGAGCTCGCAAGAATTTGATTTCGATAATTTTCTAACAGAAGAAGGAACATTTTAATAAACGGAATGATCTGAAAACCTGAAGCAAAGTTTTTACGTGACTATCTCATGATCTGGCCCACGATTTATCTTGAATTGTTGTAAATTTTTCAGTTGGCGAAAACATTATACGTTTACCGGGAGCGTATATTTTTCATTGCAGTTCACCGTTCACAAACGCAAAATAGCATTTTCCTCGACTTAATACGAAACATGGAACGTATGTACTAATTCAATTCATTTTAATACCCCTATCCTGTTGCGACTAATTAGAACGTTAATTAAATAAATCTCTTAAAACATCTTCCGCTATGGATTCACATTTAGTTTCGATTTACCAAAAAGTCTGTCACCATTCATCACGAAGGATTAAATTACTCTAAAATTTATATCTCGACCGTTCGAGCGGAATATATTATTCACGAGCTGGTTTGTACGCGATGGAAATCTGATAAAATGTTTCAAAGCTGTCGACAGCTGTGAAATAAAATACCGTGCAGTTTCGAGGAATTGACAGTCAAGCGTTTATTTAACTTTGTGTCCATTGAGAGAGAGTGAAAAAAAACGTAAATATTAACTACCGCATCGAGCGTTTCCTAAAAAATATCGAGGATGAGGAATAGCGTCCCATTTACATAGAAAGTCAAAAAAGTCTCTAAACATCCATGAACATGAACTTGTTTCCAAGAACATGGAATTCGCTATATGATGTGTAAATGAAATTTTTAAAAAAATTGTAATTGACAGGAATTACGAAATGGCAAATATTATAACGAGTTATAAACGACTGAAAATGAACGAGAGTTAACAGAGAAATTTGACAAATTCTTTTAAAAATGTGATATACATCAGTTAGTAAATTGATTCTTGTAACCTGTTCAAAAAGCTCGAGACGTTTGGACGGATTTTCAGAAAGTTGTCCCTTCTTAAATTGTGTACGGGTGCAGTGAGTGTACAGTAAATGTAGAAAGAGAATTGTTTTTGCGGGGTGTAGCGTATTAGTGATTCGATGAGCTCGTTTCGAAAGAATGGTCGGATATAAAGGAGACTGGTAGTACAGGTGTTTCCGGGGTCGCAACCTCTGTCAACCCCCAGGTTCTCGATTGTGCTGGCTGGCAGCCAGACGTCGAGTTAGCGGGGTGTCCGTACTCGCTTGTGCTAAACGACTTAATTATTATGCCTTAGACGCCCCAAAAACGGACCCGACGATCGACATCGAGAAGGAGCGAATAGCCGTCGGCGAGATATTCCGGGCGAACTGCACCACCGGCAACTCCAGGCCCGCCTCCAACATTACTTGGAAGCTGAACGGGGGTCCCGTGAGTGTCAAATTATTTTAGAAACCTTCCCAAACGCCCACCGAGCCTCTACATTTTACGAAAGCGCTCGGGACCTCTCGAACCGTTAAATTCACCCATGCGTTACAAGCGGAATTTAATCTCGAAACACGCTTCCGATGAAACTGAGCTAAAAATACACACGTAGTATTTAATATTTATCGTACGGTGGATTGGGAAATTGTTCGTGCAAGGGGATGAAGTTTAACCAATTTATTCTTATCGCTTTTTCGATCACTATTTACATTGAGCTAGAATAAAGTTCATAGTCGACAAACTTTATTGTCTTCCGCAATTTTGATACCTGTGCGAATGTAGCTCATGTGATTGTACTCGGAACAATTTTTATTCTTGCCGAGGGACAGTGTTCAAGATGAAAACATTATATTTTATTTTTATCTTTATTTCTTTTTTTTTTTGTATTATTATAGTAATATTAAAAGATCCACCAAAAATCGATCAACCAATATCTCTGACGGTTCATACAGCAAAGTATAACTTTGAAAAATTGTGGATAGTAAATTTGAGAGAATGGAAGAGAAAATACAGGTTTCATTTGATTGAAAACGACAGTGAAATATTTAAATAATCGAGGATTCAGAGCGCGAGATTGTTTCTTTTTTCGGGACGCAATGTTGCAAAATAATTTCTGGCGCATCAGGACCGTAGAGACCGCCATAAATTCCCACTAGAGTAATGTCCGTGGTAATCCGTTTCCTCGGGAATTTCATTTCTCCGTGTTCCAATTTAACAAACTAATCTCGAGCGGCGCGGGGCGTAGATACGAGAACTAAAAAATTTTCCGGCTATTTGTTCCCATCCGAATTCCGATATTCAAGCTTCATTTTCTACGGGGCGTATCTCCCGAGCCGTTGGAAACGGGGTTTCCCTCGATTCTCGAGGCGATTCGACTGTTGATTTTGCACGGGCGGGTGTGCGGGGAGATAGCTCGATAGGATAGACGTAAGTGTACAGGGTGTCCTGTTTCAAATTACGCACGAAATTGTTTTCCAAGTTGTATCAAGTTTCGCAAAAATGTCTCAGATAAAACTTATCCCGTTCCGAGCGACGACATGGTGTTTCCAATTCAAGGTGACCTTTTTAAATTTGAATTCTATGTTTTTATTTATGTTGGTGTGTAGCTCGTTCCAAGGTGAATTTATCAATCTATAATACATTGGTCTTCATGGTGGTTACAGTTCAAGGTGATCTTTGTTGTTTTCAATTTGCAATTGCATGTTTTTATTTATATAAGTGTGTAACCCGTTCCAAGGTGTATTTATTCACCTGTAATATGTTGGTCTTCGAAGGTCATTCAAGTTTATTTATTACTTATTGAACCGTAGCTGTATTATCGTAGCCGTGTTATCTGTTTTTGAAGTTGTTTTGCGTATCGCTTTAATTTTATAGAGGTGCAATTATCATTTATGAGTAAAATAAATCATTGTATTAATGTTCGATGCCGTCTTTTCGAATATACTGAATATTCCTACTGTATGGAATCAGGCTGCAAGAGAAGTTTAACTATATTTCGAGGAAAACAGTCGACCGTTTTTCCCTCGCGGTTTCCCGAATTCATAAGGAAAGTCGGTCGGAGCATATTTCACGGAAGCTTCTTAACATCGAATTACCCTCGCACGAGAGATTTGCCGGGATGATCAATGGGAGGATCGACGTTTTCGTATGCAGAGGGTGTCCCGGAGACTTCTGCCGAAATTTATTCCTTTTTCGAAGTAGTTTCGCCTTGCGATCGATCATCTGCTATCCTTCGCTGTTACGAGCTCTCTCTCTCTCTCTCCCTCCCTTCCTTCCTCTCTCTCTCTCTCTCTCTCATTCTCTCTATCTCTCTCTCTCTGGACCAACCGACCTACGAACACGGTTTATCGTGATCGATCCTGTCGAATCATTTTTGACGTCGGTCGTTTACCGAGTAAACCGTGGTGGAAATGTTTACGCGTGTTTACACGTGCCTCGTACAACCGCTGGAATAATTCTAGCGCCCCCGCGAATTAATTAGGAATTATAAGCGGAACATCAAATTACCTTAATTAATTAATCCGTCACAATGGGGATGCGAATATGTGCTCGGCCGTATCCGGGCTAGCGTCGCGGGGGCCATTAATAATTCACTCGAAATAATCGGGACGCGTTATTATTGCGACCCGCGAAAACCATTCGGTTTTATTTCGCGCGTCTACATTCATGTATGCGTCGTGCTTACATATACAGAGTGTCCCATTCGAAATTTTACAATTCCTCAATGTATAATGTCTCGGATAAAACCTGTTTTAACGGAAATGTTTTATGGTCTTTGCAAATATACATGCAGGGTGATCCATCGCACACGATTAGGTGCTCTTCTCGCAATATTTTCGAAACTGTTGCTCGTTTCACCTTTAAGCGATCTATTGGAACCTGACTCAATTTTATGGTAATCATTGGACTTCGAGTTTTATGCATTTCTGAGAAATGTTAGTAGATCCAATGAAAATACACTGAAGGGTTAAAAAGAGGGGCTCGGATAAAATGTTTTAAGCGGGTGTGTGAGATTTCAAAATGATCGTTGTTCCTCCGTTATTCCATGTTCAGAATGAAATTTCTCAAAAGCCAAGGGAGATAGAGAAGTGCGACTTCCGTATTTCTTAATCAGCGCACAAGGTTCTCCGTGCTTCAGCGTGACGTGAAACACAACTAGAGGGTACGGAAATATAACAAAAAAAAGAAATTTTCATTTCGTCGTAATAGAAGGTGGAGGTTTCTTCGTAACGAAAACAAAAAAGAAACGTTCTTGCCGTTTCGTTTCGAAGCTCCGGCGAACGTTAGCAAACAATAGCAGCGTTCCAGCGGGGGGCATTCGCTCCGTTGGGAACTGTTCTGCGCGCCTCGTGGTACACGGGAATCCCCCGGTTTTGTTTTTCAATCAGTCCGCGCGGCGGCGGTGTAACTAGTTATTTCACATTTCAGCGACAGCGAGGATCGAGGTTTCGGGCTCGGCGCGCCGACGGGAATTAAATTTATCGTGATCCATCGAGATATATCCGCGTCGCTCGTTGCTGGCCGTGGCTCTGCTGCCCGTGGGTGTATGTGTGTGGGTTTGTATCGTTCGAGAGAGAGAGAGTCCCCTGTACGCAAATAAATCGTTATTCCGTGGTATTTGTTAAATCAACCAAATTATTCCGTTAAATCGGTGCGCACCGCCGCCGTCCGGCGCATTTAACCGGTTACAATGGCCGGCCCCGTTGCTTTCCCGGGTGAGTTATATGTTTTCGATCGGCGAAAACATCGGCCCACGGATCGAAGGAACGCCGATTGCTTCCGTTCGTTACCTTCCATTTCCCCCTTCTTTTTCTCTCTCTCTCTCTCTCTCTCTCTCTCTCTCTATCGCCTACTCTTCTTCGCCCCCCTTTTCCGGCTCGGTGCTCGATATCGCTGGGAACAAATGGACGAATCTCCATATTGTAGCGTTTCATATGTCTCGCCGGGCAGGGCACGGACGTTCCGGGAAATTAAGCGATCCTCGCCGAATAAAAATCCATATGCCATTTGTAACCATTTCGACGAGAATCCTTTGAATGAACCTTTTCTCCTTCGTCTGCCACGCCGGATCAATGTCCCCCCTCCCCCGGCGTTCCATCGTGGTCTTTTAAATATTTTGTTCCGAAGCTTCACAGAGCTTGTAGCCGAAACGTACGTAACGATTTTAGTAAAATTTATGACCATAGGAAAATTATTCGCCGTGTAATTACGTTCATGACCGTTCGTAACTGGGGGAATCTATACCCAGACATGAGAGATAGAGATTGCAAAGTATATTTGAAAAATTATCCCAGATAAACACAATAGTTACGAATCGATACTTGCTTGCAAAATTATGATTAAGCAGGAAATATGACTTCAATTGTATACGAATACATCCAGATCCATAGGTGTGCGAATAAAAGAGTGAAAATACTTTCCAGTGCAAGGCAATATTTTAAAAATTGCCAGAGAACATGAGCAAAAATCCTCGAATATTTTTTAATTACCTATGAAGCGAATTAGAGATAAAAGAAAACGTCTGATTAGTACACTAGTAGCATAAAAATTTTTTTTCAGCATAGAATAAATTCTAAAAAGTTATCAGAGAATATAAATGAAAATCCTCGAATATTTTTCAATTTTCCATGAAGCCGATTACAGTTCAAGATAAATCTCTGAATGGAGCATCCAGTATATTTTGCCCCGTGCAAATGGATACTGGTATCAGCATTGGCATAACAGTTGGCAGTAAGGAACGTTCAAGGGGTTTTCTCTGTGGAAAGTTCTACGGCGACTGTTAAACGTCGTCTCACCTCTCTTTTACGGCCGGGAAAGTCTCGAGTAAAGACGGTCGCCATCTCGGTCGGGGTGGGGGTGGGAGCGAGAACGTTGCGTTACATGACAGACGTGCTATGTGACAAGAAAACGTCTACCTTTCGGTGAAAAAGGAGGGACATAAGAGGGAGTTATGTCAGCAAGCTATTAGCCAGAAACGTGTTCTTAGCAGTGTTCAAGTTCCGAGGAAACTTCGCAATTGGAGGACTCGGAAATCCTACGAAACGTTGCCCAAGGCTTAAATGGACCGCGATGTCGTGAAGGAAACGACGCCATCGTTATTTTCTCGACGACTCTCTACGCTTTTCCATTTTCAGCTCGGATTCCCGTTGACTGGCCTCCACCCCTCGTCCCCCAGCCCCAACCCCTCGGTCACCAACCCCCCTAGTCGAGGGAAACTGAAGCTTTATTCGTTGAGTTCGATGGCCGGCCTCTGGCTGTAATGCCAGTGCAATCAGGCCCACGAAAATTACATAATTACGAATTTCAGAATTGCAATGTAATGAAGGAGACACTTTTATTTTAATGCGTCTTTCTTAAATATAATTGTATTTTCAATTTACTGCTGCATTCCTCAGATCTTGACATTTATATTCTTATTTCTTTAACATCTACGCGATTGTAAATTCTCTTTTCAGTTTGCAGAAATATTTGAGATTGTACAGAAAATTTGATGAGTCTGAATGGACAACTCCGACAAGAATGATTGGAAAGTAAGAGGTGTCTTCAAGTCGATTTCAAAATGTCTTCCAGGAGGAGTTTTCAAACTTTTGAGGGCTCGAATTAAAGCTGAAAAATCGTAGTATACGATATACAAATAGATATATAGAGAGAAAGAGAAAGATTTATTTGACGAAATAATTTTCCCGTGCTCGACGACCAGGAAATAAATTCGGCCGCTTTATGGGCACGTATCGGTTATAATTAACGCGTGCCAGAGGCGAGTTGGAAACAGCGCACTGGAACTGGTGGGGCTAGAGAGAGAGAGAGTGAGAGAGGAGAGAACCGATTTAGTTTCTCGCGCGAGAGCAGCAGCAGCGGCAGCAGAGCTGGAAACGGTGGTATGCGTCTCGAGCGTAACTGAAAATTCGCGTGTCTAGCCCCGGCGACACGACGCGCCGTGCCCGTAACAATGGCTGCTGGAAAGTGCACCGAGCCAGCAATTTCACCCTGCCATTTTCGGTTCCCGGACCCGCTAGTAACGGACTCTGATGCGTGTCACCCCGTTACCTCCCCAAGAGAGGACCGGAGCTAACGTGGCAATTGTCGACAACTTTCTCTTAATGTTCGCTCTGCAGCTCCACCCACGCGCTCGCCTTGTTGCGAGCCAGTCAACGCGACGACCTCGCCAAAGGAACGACCTTTCCAAGCTGATCCGAAAACTTCCCTAACTGGCGCATTAACGGTCGACCATCATCGTCTCTTGAACGCTACTCGATTTTTCACCTCCATTTACCTCTCGACATCCTGCTTGTAGTGTGAATCCTGCAATCGCGCGAATCGATGAATTGAGATCACCAGTGAAAACAAGTGATTTTTTTTAATTAAACCGTGGGAGATCTCGAAGGATTTTCGCTGGGATTCTCCACAAATCGGACGTACGCATTTAATATCCCGGCTGGTGATCGCGTCAATTTCTCAGCGTGAGAACGACGTCCAATGGAATAGCGTCGGATCCAGCGTTAACCGAGTCGCCGGGTTGATCTTCTGCCAAAAGGATCGCCGGTTCAGCTATTCGGAATCAAGTTGCCGCTCGTATTTTCTCGCCGGCGATTCTTTCGGCTCGCTAGCTCGCCTCTTTTCGTCTCGGCTCGTGAAACATTGACGAATGTATCCGACAAATCTCGCGGCTGCGAGCCTCATAAATTCAAGGTCGAACTCAGTCAGCACTCCCTCTCTCTCTCTCTCTCTCCCTCTCTTTGGTTCTCTCGTTTCCTCGGTTTCTCTCACTCGTGGTACGGAGACGTCGAGGTCACCGGTCATCGGGTTAAAGTATAACAGAGGTGTTCCTGTCACAGATTTGTCGGGTGCTGTGGCGAATCCGGGCCACGAAAATATCGCTCGTTAGAGCCTTATTCCTCTCGCCGCCGGACGGAAAACCGATAGGGACATACCGCGTCATTTTCCGAGCCAACGCGACTGTCGTTCCGCGGACCGACACGTTTTCCGGTCGAACAGCTTCTCCCCTGGGCCGCCACGAATCGCGAGCTCTGAATTTTTTAGCGAACCGCCCTCTTGCCGCATGTCGGCTCCGCGCAAAGGAAACGCGCTGAAAACCGTTTCCAGAAAATGATTCTTGTTAACGCCGAAACTGCTTAAAGTTGTTTTCACTATAACGATGCCTCCATTGGTACAGAGATAATTCGATTTCGAGAGGTAACGTAAAATGATTTCCCAGCAGAATTTTAAAAATTTTGACGGCTTAAGCGAAGGCCCGAGGATCGTGCTTCATGACAGATAATTCGGAGCGGCATGATCGGATTTTAGAGACGGTTCCCAATCGATTTTAACATGCCTTCCAGTGGGAATTTATGAACTCTTGAGGCCTCTTATGGTAGCTGGAAAATCACACTTTGTGATAAAGCCCAGTCAGGTTTATAAGGAAATTCGGGATCGCATCGCGAAATCGAGAATGCTTGGAAACGAGATGAGTGAAAAATAAGAGGTGGCTACGGTTCAATTTTAGAATGCGTTCCCGTTGGATTTTTCAAACTTTTAAGGGCTCTGAGTAAAGCTGAAAGACCGTACTATATGATAGAGTCATTCAGCTTCAAGGAAAACTTCGAAATCGTTTTGAGAAATTCTGATCAGTGGCTCATAGAGAAATGAGTGAAAAATAAGAGGTGGCTTCGCATCAATTTCAAAATACATTCCTGTAGGAACTTTCAAACTTGCGAGGCGGCAAATTAAAGCTAAGAGTCTGCACTATGCAATGGAGCCACTCAATCTCCAGGAAACATACGAAGTCAGTTCAGTAAATTGAAGAATACTGATTGATATATCGTATGACTCAGTAGATATATCGATCTACGTATGACTGAATTGACAATGCGAAGATGCCAGGAATTCTCAGTATATTAAAAAACGTAGAAGCGCCTGAAATGCGATAAATACCGTTTCGCAGGACAATTTGTCGTAACGGCGAGTAGCGCAGGAATTATTCTCGAGAAAATTTCGCTACAAGGAGGCTATACTTCCAGTTTGTCATATTGCAGGCTTTATGAGTGTTTTGCGTCCCCGCGAAATTCCGCGCTAACGTAAATTCTGCAAGTTTTCTCGAAAATTCCTGTCGCCGTCGTTTATCTCCCGACGTCCTGGTAACGTACCGCTTCATACAAAATTCCTTCTACCCCACAGGCAGAATATGGGCCACGTTCTTTCCATCGAAACGAAAGCTGACGTGGTGTCGTCCCGTGACGGACCAAGAATTCTTCTTAAGTTCCGCCGCCGGAACCCACTGCGAACCTCTTCCAACTCTGCCACGGCACTTTAAAGCCCGCCGTAGGTCCAAGACGGACATTCTTAAATTTTCATTCTGTCAGAATGAATTACTATGAATAATACTGTAGAATTAAAATCTGGAGGAACATCTGCGCGAGCAGACAAGAGATTCGTGTATCTTAACCGAATCTTTCATACGTCTGCAGTACCGTTGCCAATTGAAACGCAAAAAAGGATCATCAAAAATTGTGCGCCCGCGAATAAAAATCATATAAAATCACGCGTTAAAATAGTTCTGTTCCGTAAGAATTTCAACAATCGCAAACAAATCCGTAGCTCGTACGACGACCTGAGGAGACTTTCCGAGTAGGATGCGCGAGAGATGCGCAGGTTGGATCTAACGCGATCCGACAAAGAACCGCGAGCAAAACATCGGAGTGTCCGTGATAGGATCGTCGAGGTGTGGTCGGATCACCTAGAAACCCGTCGGACAAATCCTCCGACCCTTGCAGCGTGGCAAGGCGAGCGAGTGCACGGGTGCAACGCGCTCGCCAGGTTGCAGGGCGCGCGACACCGGCAAGCTTTATGCATTATGCTTTATGAACACGCGGCAGAGTCCCGCGTCATCGCAGGTTCGCGGGACTTAATGCACGGCCTCGTTTGTTCCCCGAAGTAATAACACCGAGCTACTGTTGTACCCAAGCTTGGTCGTTCTCTCTCTCCCTCTCCGCTCTTGGTCACCCGTGTCTTTCTCCTCGAGCGAAAGAACCAGAAGAAGAAGAAGAAAAAGATGATGATGAAGAATAAAGGTAGGGAAGAAACGGGAGCATCCTACCTCGCTCTCTTCCTCTCTCTCTCTCTCTCTCTCTCTCTCTCTCTCTCTCTCTCTCTCTCTCTTCGTTGGTCGTTCATTTACGTTAAGAGCAACGAAACTGCGTAATATCTGCCAGAGAAAGCAGAGAGGTTTACCCAGGAAAATCTCACCTTCGATGGGACCGCGAAATTGAATTGACTATGGCGTGTCTGAGCCGAGGGGACGGGGATCGATCCCAGTATTTGTCGAGGCCACTGTTAAAAGCGCCGACAAAGTAACCTAATAATGCCGGATTGCTGGCTCCGGCGAGGTATTCATTTAGCGGTGATGTGAAACGCGTTTGCCTGCGCCAGATTGCCGGGTAAATTATGTTCCGCGAAGATGCACCGCGCGTCTCTGCCGTGCTGATCTTGTCGAGCAACTGGTCTTTAATCGTTCCTTCAGTTCCCCGATTTTTTCACAATTTTTCGGAGCTCTTTCACCTTTCTACAACAACCCCAATTATTGTTTCCTCTGTGTGTTCGTAGTTTCTTTTATTTGTAAAAATTGATAACCAGTAATTAGCGAGCTTAGTAAAGAAATAGTGTTGTAATTAAATTTTGTACACATCCATAGAAGAATGGTGACTCCCGTGAATATTCATGGGAATGTCAACCTGTGTTTTTCACATTTAAGCGGGAGATAATGTTTATAATCGCCCACTGGGTGCTTATGGAAAATTCAAAGACTCTCCATAAATGTAGTCAGAATTGTTTCTGATTCAACGAAGACCAGAGCTGAATAATGGATGTAAGAGGGCGAAAGAGAAAGGGGAGAAGTGTGGCCAAGTATATACCGGGTGGGACGAGAATTGAATTGCGGTCATTCGTCGCGTTAAATCGTTCCCGTCCACGGCGCGGAGCCGACGCGTAATTAATGTTTTCAAGAAGAGATAATCTTCGCCGCGTTGCGAATGCGCGGCGTTACAACCCGAAACAACAGGCATTCCGCGTTCGTACAACCGTGGCATAATAATTCATGCTTTCTACATACTTGTTCACCGTGATATATGCAACGCCCCCGCTTCAGAATTAATCTGTTCCATTTTCACCTCGCTAAATATTTATTTGAGGTGCACGCTTGTTTTCTTGCATTATTAACGAGCGAATATTCCGCCGCCCCTGGTGAGAGTAATTCGCGGCTAAATCTCGCGCGAAAGTTTCGCATGCGAAAGCAGATGAGGGAAAAAAGGGCCCACCGCTTTCTCTTACCCCCTCCCTTCCCCCGCGTCAATTTATTACCCATTTGCCGACGCTATTCGTCTCGTTAAATGGAATCGGGAGAAAAATATCTATATATATAGAGATGGTTAGAGATTTATTCGACACAGACATTTAGCAATGTAGGCATAGTTTTTCATTATGATATAGCAGGAAACAGTCGAGTGCAAAGTTTTAAAATTTTAAAATATTTTTCTGCATCAAACAGACTAAAGTTTAATTAATAATAAGGGTTAATAAGGATTAAGTCTTGGCGAATCTGACGGGGACGTTATTTCTCGTTGCAGATCGCGAACGAGAGCATGCTGTACAGGTCCAGATACCTCGCAATCCCCCAAGACGACGACTCGGAGGTGTCGAAATCGACCATAGAATTCAAGGTGACGAGCGACATGTTCAGAAACGGCCGGCTGCACTTGCGTTGCACCGCCGCCATCGCGGACGTCTACCGGAAAACAGCCGACATCGAAATCAATGAGGACGCGCCCCGCATCGCGTCTATCACCGGAGAATCACCTCCTCGAGGACACCGTGAGTACACGTTACTAATCGACACAAGATCCCATAACGGGAGAACCGTGACAACAATTTCAATTCCATGAAAATATTCCCTGTAAACTAAAAGCGAACGACGAAAACGATTCGTATTGCTCTTTCGTATAGTTCAATTTCTGGGAAATTATACTGGTGCTCGGGCGTTTTGAAACATAGCAATTCCGACTTTAACCTCTAATTAGCAATTAGAGGGATTCATATAATCCTCCAATAAAATTTTCTGCGATCTTAATCGACTTGTATAACAGCTGTAATCACACCTCTGTCAACAGTAGAAATATTACAAACAGTGAACGAGATTAAAAATTATTCCAGTGGTCTCGTACGTTTTTCAATTTTTTAAAAAAATTTCTATGAGGTCCACAAGTCGTTGAGTATCCTATGAAACAGTTTTCGCACGCCCCAGCAGCTCAGTGAAGAAATTATTCCACTACGGTCCGAATCCCGGCCAGGCCGCGTGTCAGAGGAGAAGTAGTTCGCTGTCGTAGAAGCTAATCAAAACCACGCCCATCCAGCCGCGTTGTATTAACTCGGTAAACAGTGCTAATAAAGGAAGGACTTGGAGGCGCACGGTTTACGTGGCCCCGTTAACAGGATGAATTCATGGCAAAAGAATTCCCCGGACCCGGCCGGTGAAGAAAGAGAACAGGAAAGAATTCCAGCCGGGGCTTTTAATGATTCAGCAGGTAGCTCGTTTATCCGCGTTCAGTAATGGGCTCAGGATGCTTCGTATCATTTCAAACACTGTTTCCAACGGGATCCACGATCCTCCTTCCCCGGCAAACCACGCTGCGGACATTTTTTATTCCTTGTAACGAAGGAAACAACGACTACTCTACTGATGAAATCACGGGTAGATACGCTCGCGCATTTCCCCGCGTTGTCTCAGACATTGGATTTTAAACGGAAAATATTTTGCTTGTTCTTCATTAGTAAAGACATTCTCGGGAAGCAAAGAGCGTGTAAGGATTAAAAGTAAAAATACGGAAATATTTTTCTATATTTCCGTATTTTACAGTTTTTCTTTCGTTATAATGTGCAGTTCATTTTCGTAAAGGATAGGACAATATATAATTTTACAAATTAATTTTTGTACATTTATCTTCAATCCATAGATACAGAAAATAGTGATTTATAATTTATTAATATCGCAAAAGTGGTGTGAAGGTAAAGCCGGTAAGTTCAGTTTGCAAATTTTTTTAAAATTGTGGTGGCTAATGTGAATGGTAAATGACGTAGTTTATGCTCCCATAAGTATATGTTGTCCTATGTTAATACTATCAGAGCTAAGCTATATGACATATTTGAGGATAGATAAATTTTCATCGTTAATAGTGTCAGAAGATAACAGAGTCGATGTTGATTATAACGGATTTTGTCCCGTGTCAATATCTCGGTCCGTTCACGAGATATAAACGTGTACAGTTCACGCGTATTTCGAATGGGGAGGGGGTTCCATTCATAAGTAAATTTCCGGAAATGGTAGTAAACTATTGAAACTGACCTACCCCAACTTACGGCGCGTAGAGGTAGGTCAGTGTATGCGAAAGAGAGAAAGAGAACACCGAGTGTACGAGTGAGACGGAGATAGTCGAACGTTAAAAAATTACCTTTGTCTTCATGCAACGATATCTCGGAAACCAGGCATCGTATTACAATGGAACAAAAGCCATTTTAAAGTGGAGGTTTCAAGCTTTCCAACGCTCTAAGATCCATTAAAATACCGTCACGTGTTACAGAGTTACAAGAATTTAAAAATCAACAAATTTCGATATCATTTTCCCGAGAATTCCAAGGAGTTCAACGGCTTGAACTAAATAGATATCCTTTATTTAACACTAAATAGCATACTTTATAACATATGTTTCAAATTCCTTAAGAAAGTACGGAATACATACATCATTTTTGTTGGATTCCCACCGTAACTGTAGGTATTTTTTATTGATAAAAAATTCCTGAACAGTAATTAAAAAAATAATGTTTCTAAAGTAAATAGAATTTTATTAATCGCTACTTCAAGCGAACATTTTCGAACAGAAAGTTAAGAATTAATATCCACGGTAAAACATTAATAATTACTTATAGTAAAACAAAAATTCTCTGAGAGTGCACAAAGTACGCAGAAATTTTCTAAAAATAGGAATCGAACCTTGGACGCTCGCAATTTTTGGCACCGGTTCAGAGGAACCAGCGCAGCGAGTTAATAAAAACAAATTCGTGGATCCGGCGGAATGTACAGTCGGTTTGAAATTAATTTATACACTTCCCGAGCGTTCGACGGACGTATCTCCGTTTATCGGGAATTCTTTTGAACATCTGGCCAGCCAGTCGATCACAGGAATCGCTCGATCACGCTCATTTATCGGTCCCACGGATCTGAATTGTACGAGGTGGTAACTGGGAATCGTCAATACAGGGAGGAAGGGTGGATGATAACGGGCCCGAAGTTTCTGGAGACAGGGTGGACGGGGGTAAGTTGCGAAACTGGGCTAGCCAATTGGTCGGTGTTTGTATTCCCCTTTAATATCGACGGGAAACGGGCGAGAACAATGCCCTGTCGCGCGGTAAAATTCAACTGATCAGACCGAATGGGATAATACCGGCAACGGTATCGATCGGATCCGCGTTGTTAATTGCGTCGTTCCGATCTAACGAGGCGGACGGATATCCACGGAATTTTATCTTCCTTCCGACCCACTGGACCTGATTCCTTAATGCACGGGCCCGGAGAATGGCATCGTCGTGGAACGAAGCAAAGGGGAACGGATGATTCCAGGGGGTTGCGAAATTTTTCCATTAACGCCGTAAATTGCGGCCTTTAACCGAACTATTTCATTTCGAACTTCCGGGGCGTCCGTCGAACTTTCAAAAATAATTTTGCCTCTAAGTTTCCGCGCTCGACATCATCCGCAAATTCTCAACTAAAAATTGCGCAAGCAAACACCAAGAACCACCAGGTTGCGAAACTCGGCGAGCGTGGAACAGGTTCTCGCTAATTAATAAACTACAATTATGAATTTTTTAGCGTACGTTGTGCAGCCAAGCCGACGGTGACCATATTTCCGTTCAGTTTAATACCCGTGATACAATAGATTTCTAAAATACAAGGAAACGTGCATATTAATAAATTCTTCTAATTTTCGGTGAAACAATGCTACCTTAATATTTCGAGTCAAATTAATAATTCTGCGAAATATTCTATTGAAGCCCAAATGGAATAAAAATCGCATTAAACATTGTTAATTATTACTCCCCGAGCAAATATTATTGTTTCTCTCCTGATTGAAACATTTTCTGCGTTTTAGAGGATAGAATAATTTTTGTTGCAGGTCTTGCAAACAATCCGAGCGGTAAACATTGCTGCAATTATTTTTATACCGAACGCAAGCAAATACCACCGTCGAACGAAACATTTTAATCTATCGGTCGTCGATTTTCATCGCGCGATGAATATTCTATACCGTTGAGGATTTAAGCGTGAATTTTCGCGTAGGAGGGTAACAATGGTTTAATGAAGTACCGGGCGCTTTCGAATTCGCAATGAGTTTTTACCTATACGCACGCGCGGCGCGGCGCGGTGAGGCGATCATCGTTGTTCCCCGCGTATTTATTCTTACGGTGTCTTTTTCGTCCGATTGCGTCGCGTAGCGCCGATAAAATTTTCATTCGACGGTAATCTCTCTCTCTCTCTCTCTCTCTCTCTCTCTCTCTCTCTCTCTCTCTCTCATCGATTCTCCTGACAGTTTTCCCCGCGAGAAAATTGCTGGAGCTCGTTAGAGCTCGCCGAGCTCCGAAGGCGAAAAGGTAAACACCGTGTTGTTGACTGTTAGCGAGGTATTGTATTGTAATTCGAACGTAGCATTGAAATAATTGTACCGTTTAATGAGCCCGAGGATTCGTTAAAGCGTGCGCGAACGGTAATACGCGATTCTTGCAGATAATTTGCTGCGAATCGATGGGCATCGGTTAACGAGTGTTTGTCAAGGCTTCCGTCGGCGCTTCGGACGCGTGCTAAAATTATAATAAATCAAAGAAAAAAACACAATGCCGTTTTTATCAGACAAGCCCAAAAGAAATAAAACAATTTTAAAAATTAAGATTACCGTCTAATCGAAAGAATTAAAGAGCGAAATAAATTTCCATTCGGTTTCTGTCACTTAAAATTAATGCAGAAAATTTTCATTTTCCATGGAGGACCGTCTAGGATCTTTATCTCGGAAATGTCGGGCAATATTAACAATTTTCATTTAATCTCCCGAATAAATTACCTCTCTTAATCCGATTCCGTGTGATTTATGTTCTGAACCGTAAAAATCCCGGTTTTAATTAATTGGCTGGTTAAGGGCTCACGATGTTTTCAGTTTGTTGAAAACAGTCTCGTGATGAAGCTCGCAGCGAACAGATTTTCGAGTATCAATCTTTGCCGGGAAATCGTTCCGAATTAATTTCGAAACTCACTGTTACTTCTTCCCTGTATTCGATTACTGTTCTGTCCAACGTGTGATTTTAATGGTTTCGTTTAATGCGTTCGAGGAATAAATTCATATTTATAAGAATGCAAATTTTGTGTACTTGTAGCTGTAAATTAGAATAAAAGGGTTTCGAAAGATTCCTGGTTCCTCTGAAACATATTACAGTCACTAATAAAGCAGACATATTTCCCATTAGAATCTTTCCTAATTGGTCCACGGGAAAAATTAAAGTAATTATTAATATCTCTTCTGAAACAGAATAGACATTCAGGAACGCATAGGATTCCGGATTTGGATTTCTGGTTTTGGGAAGTCTAAAATAAGGGAACAATTTTTGATCGACTAATGGTTTCCTCTCGGTTAAAATAGAATAAAGATACACATTTTCTTGCGTTATAAAAGTCTACAAGCGCTGTAAAATGTTGGAATGAAAGTGAAGGGATGTTTAGAACGCATCGAGCGAACATTTTCATAATTTTCGACGCCGCGACGTGTTCCACGACAATGCTGGATGCGTGGGCGAGGAAAACGGAAGCAAAAGGCCTGACGCCTGCTACCAAACGGCACGATAATTGCACCAGGCTCGGTACAGAGCCTCGCGGTAGACAAAAAGGCCATGAAAGGGGCTTGGTGGGGGGTGTGAGGCAGTGGGGGCTGAGATCGCGGCGAGTGATTCAGTTAGGGACGCGATCCTATTTCCCGTAACAGGGTAACGGCTTTGCTTTCCCAGCTGGAACAATCGGCCCCTCCCCTTCGCTACCCCGCAGCGAGGGCTGCTTCTTGGCGAGGAGCTGATACGGCTGGCAGAGGCAACATAAATGTCATGGGGCGGCGTGATTCACATGAAAGATCGCGCGTGACTCGATACATCCGTCGCGCATCCATAAATGTTATTGTTGCTGTTTGCCTTATTGCTAGACCGAGGCAGTTTGCCGTTTCTGGCCTCGTACGGACATCAAGAGATTAGATGATGCGAGATTGAATTGAATTCGGTATGGACGGGCAGCTGCGGAGCATGAATATGTGGAAGAAATTGTGAAACGCAGAGTAGTATTGCTTCGGATTGAATCGCGCTGGGAAATGTTCAAAGCACTGTCCAATGCAACGTTAACCTCTTCCTGCGTAATTCTTTTCCTAGCGGGAAATGATTAAAATTTCTTTCCACTTAACAAATTCATAGAAGACGAAAGAAAATTTATATTTATTATGTTATTTATATTTATTACGTTTACAATATTGATGTTACCGTTATACGTCCTTGATTTGTGCCGCAAGATGGATACGGCCAACCCATTATTGACGAGTCATGCAAATGAAAAATTTTCGAAATCACATAGACAATTTAGAGTGGTGAGGGAGACGATCTTATTGCATTACGTTACAATTCCCGACGTGTTAATTACCTTCAAATAGAAGTTCAGAGAGGAATAGCTGACAAAAGTATTATTTCCATTTTCCACGCGTTGAATTCAGGAGCAGCCCTCGAGCATGGCCGAAAAGGTGATTCGACGGAAAACAGGAGTGAAAATGGAACAAGGAGGATATAGAATAATTCACGAATTCGACGGCAATTATATTGAATTTTCCCGTGGAGCGTATCGGCGCTCTGGATTCCATCGCCTCGAGGAATTGCTCGTCGCCCGGCCTCGCCCGACAAAAGCGAAATAGAATCGTAGCGGCAATATACATCTACATACGACAATGACGGAAATATCTGTACGGGAAGAATGAGCATGGAATTCTACTCCACCGACTAATTGAGACGATTTCGGCCGGCGGTTTCGAAATCGGTGAAAATTGCGGGGGAGCTGGAGCCGCGAGGCCGATCGCTACGATGATGGCGATCCTTTCTGGCGGTTGATATCGGTCGAGGATTAAAATTGAAAAAAAGGAGTCTGCGGTCCAACGGGTGGCCGAGTGGCCACGGTGATCGAGCCGGGTCGGGGCAGGGAGGGAGGAAGCAAAAAGGGAGGACGAGCTGAACAAAAAAAAAGTGCGAAAATGCGAGGCTTCATCGAGCCCGGCGACCAGGCGCGGCTCGATAAAATTTCGTATATAAAATGAGCGTGGCCTGGCCGCGCGATTCTGGGTGCGTAATTACGGATGGTAGGTGGTACTCGCTCGTCTGAACACACTGGGTGCTCCGAAACAACCGATACCCTAACATTATTCCATGGAAGGAACAGTATTACCACTAAGATATTCCTTTCCGTGGAATTGTTGGGGGAAATAACTTTGGAGGTGGTTCAACAAGATAGAAATTGCTACTGGGTCAGCTGTGACCCACCAGAAGTCTGATAAAAATTTTCATTCCTTTTGGAAAGCCGTTAATATTCTTATTTTGTGGATGGGAACGTTGATTTATTTATTTTTTAATATTTCCGTGCAGTACTACTATACAATTAAAACAACATTCTCAATGAATTCGAAGATTATCAAGTTTATTCTAACCGTATGTCAATATTAAGAAGAAGGCGATAAAAATTAAGTGATTCGAATTCGCTATTGTGCACGAATACTTTCAAAATTGTCACGGGACTTGTAGAAAACTTTGTACGTAGATAAATTTGCAGATTAAAAATTCATTCTGACATTTCTAATTACTTTTGAGCGGCATTGCAATTGGACAAATTCGTGCCACCCCATAGAACAGAAGATATATCCGTTCGATAGTGGCTCGATGGCACCGGCGCAGGTTAGAGTGGCACGTTAATAAAACCAGAGCGTTAATTGCTGAATTCCCCATTGATTAATAGCGCTCAAGGCACCGCTGAAGGCGAGAGAGGCGAGCAGACCGACGATTTCATGAAGGAAGGAAATAACTCGGTCTCTACGTTACAGGCGCTCAAATTGCGGAAATATTCCGCGCGATCGTGCTTCATCGATTGCCCCTCCGCATCTCCGTTCTTTCGAATTTTTCTATTTCGTTCCACCGTTTTTGTATTCATCCGATCGAAAAGTAATTATATTCAACAAACAGAGACGATCAAACGCAAATTATTGGAACTGAAATGTCATTATTGAAAGGTCGCTGGAAAAACCGACCAAATAAATTCCGATTCAATTCCTCTCTTCCGTTGAATTAATCTGCAAAGGCATAAATCCGCATGCAAAACGTAATTAGTAGACTGCGGATCTTCGGTTCGATCGTCTCGAAATGTCGAAGGTGATATAACAATATCCTTAAATTTTTCTAAAATCGTTCCAGCCTTATTATCGGACGTATTAATTTTTGTCATAAAAGCATAAAATCCATAGTCTAGTAATTACGCACCGAAAGACTGCAAACTCTCACGGATTCGAGAGCTGCATTCTTTTACGCCCGCGTGGGAACATCGATGTAAAAATTCTTACTGACCATCGGTACGATATTGTCGGATGTACACTAGCATTCTTTCGCTCGGGATCCCGTGGCGGAGATCGTCGGATCTTCGTGGAAAAGAATTTTCTCACGAGAGAGAACGTCTACGTTGGAAAATATGTACACAAGGGGAATCCGTTTTCGATTAGAATACAAGCCCCTCGCGCGGAAACGACGCGAGTCCGACGAAGAATACGAGATCCTCGAGGTATCTAAATGCGCATAAATTTCTGTTGGCTCGCGTGGCCCTCTCGCCCTCTTTGTATTTCAAAACACTTAGGGTATCTAGACGCGCATTGGTTCCCGTCCCCTGGAATTTCCAAGACATTTGACCCGCACGGTCGACCGATTGATTATATGACGCCGGACTGCGATAATGGAACCTACAGGACGCTTCAGAATCGAACGACCGCGAGGCTCAGAGGAGTGTCCGAGGACTTCTGCAAAGAAAATATCGAAATCGATCCGAGCAAAGTTGTGGGGCATAAGATTCACTCTTGAATTTCTTTCTTTCTTCATTTTTCCAGTCAAGTTTATTTTGACAGGCGCTTAATGTTATCGATAAATCTAATCGGGTAAAAGTTGCGTTTGTTTAAACCCTTGCGCTGGAATGACGTGCCACACACGTCGAAAAGTTGTCTTCTGAGAATCTCCAATTTGTAATTCTTCAGAATTTCCTAAAATAAATTTTGTTTGCCGTTCAAAATCGGACGTTTCACGTGTGCAACGGCCTAATACTGCACCATTCAGAAACGTACTCGGGGCTATGATTTACAAACGCATCAGCAGCAAGCCTCGAGACGAGTTTCCCTCAACCTCGAAACATTAGACAAGCCTACAGTCCTATTCACGAGGCAAAAAAAAAATATATCTCGCCAGCTTATTTTATCTGAAAGAATGGCCCCCGTTTATGCCAGGCCACCGCCTGCGCTTCTGTACAAAGGAGAGCACGGCTGGTAGCCAAGGAAACGCGAGGATCCGTCGTCGACGCGACATTAACGTTCGAAAACGCGAAATTTTAGTGGATTCGGTTCGTTTGGTCCGCGAGGGGCGGTCTGGTTCTCTACGACGGTATAAAGGGGTGGTTCGATTTCCGCTTGGGGAGCCGAGGGATGGATTCGAGAGAAGGTTGCTTGGAGAGAAGACAGGAGAGTAGTCCTTTAACGATGCGTTTACGCTCCTTTTACTGCGGAGTAATGGTATTGGCAATCGGGTAGGCACCGGCCGACGCCATTCGAGGAGGGCACCGCGTGCTCCCTCTGTCTCGGTTTCTCTCGAGTGGTGACGCGGCTTTATCGCCTGTCCTTCGAGCAGACGTCGCGCGATCAGCCCGCATCGACCATGAAACTCCTCCACCCCGGAGCTCGTAAGAAGACTCGCGCGTAAATCAGCCGCGCGAGTGCGCGAACCCTGCAGGCACATCGGAGAGTCTCGGCGTCGAGCATCGCCTCGGGGGATGAGTCAGCAAGCTCGTAAACGAGCAACCACCCCCGCGACGTCCTGTCTCTCACCTCCCTCCCACCCCGCAGCACGACCGCAGACATCGCTCGCTCGAGTGTCGCCGCGGATCCAGCTATCAAATTGATTTCGTCGGCGAACGACCAGAAAACCCCTAGCCGTAATTAATCCTCACCTACGCGCGCCGGTCCCTCAGGAACTTCGTTTTCGGCAGCTGCACCCGTCCCGACGGCCCAATCGAGTATACATACTCGGTTACAGTAAGCTATATGATAGTAAGGTTAACAAAATTTTCTCCTCTTAAAATTATTAAGGGGAGAAATAACGTCCTGTACAGTTTCCGTTACTTGCAATCGATGCAAACAATTTTAATTTTTTCGCGAAAATTCGCAGTCATACAATTGGAGAGACAGATATACGATGATTAAGCTCCATACGAATTTTTATGAAATTTATGAAAATAGAGCAAGGGGCTCGGATTAATCGAGCTTCCCGATTCGTATCCGCCGGTTATGGGACACCCTGTACGCTGTCTCAAATTTCGTGGTCGACCCGTTTTCCACAGGGATTGATACCGCGGCTGCACGTGTGCCGGATCATGAGCATATGTATCTCCGGATAGAATCGGACTATGGGATTGCAGGACGCCGATTTTCCCGAATGGCGAGCCGCATTGCACGTTGCACATCGCCGCGCCGCCGCGACGAAGAATGCGAGAGGGCTACGTTTTCCGCATCCCGACCATTAGTATATTACTTTCTCCGGAGCGGCGAGCCTCGTGTAATACCTCGACAACGCCGCTCCCTTTTGACCCTTTTCAGCTTGGACCTTCGACCCCGAACGACTGTTCTCTGCCAGACACCGCGGAGCCGAACCCTCTGATCCGGAGAATCGTAAATCTACCGAGGTGTCGATCAAAGACGAAGTCAAACTTCTTCGCGAACCATCGCTCCAACTTCTCCCTCTCCTTCTTTCTCTCTCTCTCTCTCTCTCTCTCTCTCTCTCTCTCTCTCTCTTTCCAATCTCTCTTTGGAGAAGAATCGTTCAAAGGGAATCCTCCAGGAATAGCAAATAGACGAAACTGGAGCACACGTCTCGCAAAAATTGAAAAAATTGAGAAACATGAACCAGATACAAACTTTTGCATTTCGCAGATATTGTTCCAAGTCCGGTAGTGGGAGGTGCAATTCGATTCGTGGTCATAATGACAATTTTTTTTTTTCCGTGGATTCTTTGGATATTTCTCGATCTGTTTGTATGTTTTCTTTGCGCGTTTTCAACGTTGATTGAACAGCAGTGTTAACATTGACGGGAGTCCCACTCGAATCGACACGAGACACAACGGAGTGCTATAGAATTGTGAAAATTCCGCGACAAACTCGTGAACTGTCCGAGAGATCAATACGGGACGGCACCGAAAACCGGTGGGAGATCAAAGATTCACATTGACAGTGCTCGGGGGCGGGTCAGGGTGCATCGGAAGGGATGCGAGAGGGCGCGTTGGTGGCAGGCCTCGGTTAATATTCATCTCCGGCATACGGGCGGCCGTGTCGTTTCTTTTGTTCCGAGGCAGTCGCAGCCGATACCTCTCCGGTGCCGTTTCCTTCCCCGTTTCTCGTCCTCTATCCCGTGAAATTCTCCCTCGAGCATCCCTCCCACCCCTATTGCTCTCTCTCTCCCTCTCTCTGATATCTTTCTCTCTTTTTCCACTGGCTGCTCCTCTCCACCCTCGTCCATCGACGGAATATACCCGGAGCATTATCAATGCGAGGCGAGTTCTCAGCTGCACTTCCGAGGGTATCTCGGAATAGTAAGGAGCAACGAGAGTGCTGGCTGCGCGCTTCAACGTCGACGAGGAGAGCTGCTTTCTCGTCGGAGAAAGCGGCCGACTGAAAGGAGACAGACACAGCCGAGGAAATAAACCGCCCCGGAGGAAAAAAAAGACGAACCGAATAGGGTAGCGGATAAGAAAGGAGGGGGTAAGGAGTAGAGGAGGAACTATCCGCCCCGATTAGTAACTCAGTAACGGGGCCCGAAAGAGACAGTTTCTCTTTCGGCCCCCTCCCCACCTACCCGAATTTACCGAATCGCACCGCGAGATTTGTGTTCCCCTGCTCGAGCGGAATATTCGATTTTCCCAAGAAATTATGCGGTTTTATGCCCGCCGCCACGAGATTGGTTATGGTTTTACCATTCGTGTTGGCGAGGCTGTTCTCGTCGACACTGAACCCTTGGTTTCAGTCCTGCCGTGTCCCTCGAGCGAAAATTTATGCGCTTTGTGTTGACTTATTCTATGACGTATAGAATTATTGATGAGTAAACGCAGAATTGGAAAAACATTTAAATAATTTGATGATACTGTCATAATATTACTTAGAAAAGAAATGTATGTGTATGTTGATGCTAGTCCTTGAAATTAATGCATACAACATTTTTAATTTACATAAAAATCTGTCCTTTGCCGAGATGTTTGGGATCTATGAGATAATTTAAGTTTATGTCAAATTTTTATGTAATGACTCGATGGAATATGCTAGGTAATTTGGGGATGATATTTACGATTGAGGCAGCGAAATGAAAACTGTGGAGGATTCATTTCCAACGTACTTACTAATGAAAAATTCGCTGTGCACGATTTTTATGTTATTTTTTATTTGATGAATAGTTGAATGAATTGTCCATTACCTTCTGTCGGACTCTTTGATCATGGGGAACCAAATTTAAAATTAAATTAATTTTTTTTTCATTAACGAGGATTTTAATCAAATTTCTTTCACTAACTTCGAATGTGGCGGGTCTGTGTGTAGGTATTACATTTTTAATTTGTCGTAGGAACTGCATTTGTCTTTGTTGAGCTGAAGTTACTAATGATACTAAATTATGATAACGCGCTTTGTACTTGGAGACTTTTGTCAGACCATCTACCAGCAACTCTCCAGAACATTCATTCGTATAATAGTGAGTAACGTATGCGTTCATACAAAATAGTATAACGTTGGAAATAATTTTTTGGACTAAGTGAAATTTGACCTTCGCTAATGTGTATTTCATCAAACAAGAATCTAATTTTAAATCTCATATTTTTTTATACGTATGGTATCGTTTGAAATAATCTCCTATGCGTCATGTGGGTTCAGTCATGAAGAGCCACAATTACAGTGTAAAATTATGTTCGTTTCAAACTGCCAATTTTGTTCTTCAGGGTTTGATTAATATGTACATCTGCTTTAATTCAAATGTCGGAATAATCACAACAACCAATCAAAATTAATCATTCAGAACACCCTGTCTCGATCGAACCAAGTCTCAAGAAAAAGGGAATCACGCTCCCTCGTTTCACGGCCTTTGCCCTTCGTCTGAAGGGCTTTCTAGGGAGAGCAATCTCGCGGGCATCACGGAGATAACGCGATAAACCGCGTTACACGCGTAAACGCTCCGGTGGTTCCCGTGACGCGTTAAAGCGACCAATCAATAATCAGCCTGAACGCCGCCCTGTACACCGTACAGCATCACCAACACCTTTTCCAAAAACGCTCATCCCTTTTGCTCTGTCTTCGCCCCAAAAAACTCTGCTAAACTACTAAAAAACACAATTTTTATCAATCCTTTCGGAACAGTTGTAATCTTTTGATTCTGGAAAAATCGAATCCCTACGGAATACCTGGTTCGGTGTTTATCGGTGCAAATCTGCAGATGTGTGGAACAGTCTACGAGTTTTCGAGAATTTTTTAACCCTAAAAATAGTGTTGCAAGCTGCGAAAAGTCTACGATTTTTTGAAAACGATTTTTCGATCCGAAAAATAGGATTGTAGGATGTGGAACAGGTTCTGGTAAGCTCCAAAATTGGCTTGTCGGTCTGTGAAACGGTCTAGAATTTTTTGTGAATTTTTACAACCCCGGAAATGGACTTCGTGAGTCGTTCATACTATCAGTAGAATATTCGCGCTTATCGCATACAGTTTTAAAAAAAATATTAAACAGACTTTGAAATTTTTAAATTAAGAAAAATGGCTTCCCTAAATAGACCGTGGAATTTTATGCATTTATACAGTGCACAAATCTTCGAAGAAAAATGAAACGCAAATTTCAACTGAATCTTCCATCGAATTAATCACTACACGAAATCTGCCTTCAACTTTCTGCAGTTATTCATGGAAGAAAATCAATCTAATTAATCTGCAGTGTCTTTAGAATTTTACGTATCAGATCCAATCATTTTCATGAAAATTAAAAATTGCGGAAATCTGGTATCTGAATAATCTCATTATTAATTCTCATTTCACTGAACAAACATACTGCATTAAATTCATCACCAAGTACGCTCGCGGTTAAGCTTCTGCAGACATTCTGAGCGTACCAAAATCGTGATCCGTGTCTCTCTGAATTCGCAAGACATTAATAAAAAAGCTTCGCGGGTCTCGAAACATTCGATCTCGATACGGAACCGTTTGTTGGACGTCGGGAAACCAATTACACTCGACCTCCATCGAAATTGTTATGAGGAGAGTGCGCAGCTCGTAGAGGGCGGAGTAAACGAGAGGAAACGTTGATGGACACGAGTCATCCCCTTGTCCCTATCCAACGAACCCCTGTCACGTTTCCCCTCGACCCCCTTCTACATGATTTTCAGCCGGTTTTCGAGCGACTGCAATCACCGTTCGCTGGATTCCATCGGCTAGCGCGTTATATAATGCGCTTGTAGCCACGGACAAATACGTTTTGACAAGCTGGAGAGGCCCGACGTTCTTCCACGAGTTTGTCTGGGTGTCCACGGGGGGTTGCAGGGGGTCGAGCGGCACCCCGTGACCAGGCACGAAAGCCGCGTTTCCGGGCCAACAAACAATTGGACGACAGCCAAAATATGACCGAGCCACGCGCTCTGACGTTTCGCGCTCTCCTAAACAGTCTCAGCTGCTACGCTCGTAAACGCGGGCCACCATTTTGTTTTTATTGGGGACGACGCACTACTCGTTTGCGTGTAAACAGCCTCAGTCTCGTCCCTCTCTGTCGGGAGCTCTAAACCTGTTAATTGCACGCTGTACCACTGTGTCTGCACAACAGAAACCTGTGGTAAAAGAATTGATAGAATAATACACGTTTCACATTTAAAAACATTCGCGTCGCTTAGTATTCTTCAGTGTATCGCTCTGAACATGTTAATTGCCACCGTAAAAGGTACAGTATAAAAGCATTGCTAAAATAAAACAAATTGGAAATTGATAAAGAGTTGTAAAGTCTAATTACTGCAGATCTTTATGTAAAATAAAAATTGTCCGCATCAATTGTAGTAAGACAGGAGTTAAATAAAATTATCGTTCATTCATTCTTTAATTCTTAATTTGATTTGTAAAATTCTTTTATCTAATCTAATTTATCTTTTATCTAATATCTTGTTAACAGAAACATCGCACTGAAGACGCAATTGATGAACACTCTAATTGCGAGGGCAGTGTCACTGGAAAAAAAACATATGACGAGCGAGCAAAGCGAACTTCCGTTCGGCAAAAACGGAACTCCTCGTAAATCGAGTTCGGCATGCGTGAAAAATTCCGAAAAATCAATTCGACTTTTCCGAACGCGTTCCCTCCGGTTCTCCGTTTTGAGGACCGTCTCGCCGAACCCCCGGCAGTTTTCAAAATTCATTGCTATATCTCTCATAACCCATCTGCCCGTCGTCCAATCAAACCGACAGACTCGACCAATTTACTACTCGGCCCCCGAAATTGTTTCGGCTTTGATTGACAAGCGGGAGTTGACCGCCGCTCCGCGCGCCGGCTGCCATCAAAGCGTCCATCGGCGATAGTGTTTCACGCGCGTTAGGACACGTGTACCATGCCCGCATCCTTTTCTGTCAAGATCGCGGGCGAGGTACCCCGTCGATTATGGGAGAGGAACGCGACCCCCATCAAAATCATGGAGTAACTATCCGGACAGAGACTCGTCAGGACAAGTTGGCAGCAATTTCTCCTCGGTTCCGGATGTGAATAATCGCGGAGGCCCGACCGGGCAAAAATAATTCCATCGCGTCCCTTCGCAAACGAGCCTCCATTATTCAACGCGATCTTTGATAAATTTCGTCGGACAGGCAGTCGGATGACGCGAGGGGCGGCGTTACGGAAAGCGATGGTAGGGGGTAGGAAACGGATGGAAAAATATCTCGTCCCCGTCGTCTGAAATGAAATAATTCTCCGCGATATGAAATATCGTCATCCTCATAATTAAAAGTTGAGGTTGCAACTCGCGGGAGCCATTAGTCTCTCCGGGTGTCCGGGGATGTAATGCCGGTCACCGTGAGTTCCTCGATTCCTGTAATTATTCCATAAAGCGGATATTTATACACGCTCGTGGACCCCGGCCGCCGGTTGTCGCTATTTGTATTCCATTTCCGTCGTGTTTTATGATCCGCTCGCTCGGAAAACATAATGCCGTTTGTACGTTTTGTACATGCCCGGCCAGCCTCTCACTATCGTCGCTCATTAGGCGAGTGACCATTCCAGCCACCAGCGCGCTGCAGCCTGTCCTAATGTCGTGGACGATTCCGGGAATCGTCTCGGCAATTAGATTGCAGTTCAGATTGAGATTAATACCACAGATTTAATTTGTCATCCTTGATTTTAGAGAGTGAAAGAAAATGATGGCTAGTGACGTTCACAATTTTTCAAATCTGAACACTTTAATGCCTGATTTTTTACATGAATAAACAGTCTAATAGCATTAAGGAAAACCTTTTTGCTAAAGAAAACCACCCTGTGAATTTTTAAGAATTTTTTTGGACTTTGAAATTAAAAGCATGTGATATGCATCAATCAGATGAAAAAGAAATGTTTTCTATGCAATGGAATATACCTATACGTCACGTATAAACATTATTAAGCCATTTTAATAAATCCTGGATTCTGTACTACTTTTTAAAATAATTTTTAAGTGAGGTTGTACACAGGACACTCAATTTCACGGTTTTCTTTACTCAGATGGAAAAGAAATATTTTCTGCGTGGTTCAACGTGTACATACATAATGTATGAACATTTTCAAGACGGATCTAAATACATTCTCGCCAGAACTTCGAAATTATCGAGTGGAAGTGTGTGAGCAGTCGATGAAGCCGGGATAAGATTTCGTTCCGGCGCGTTCTCTCCCGTTAATATCGGAACAAAACGAAACAAAACGAAACGAAGTTCATAAACTATCAAGGAAACCGTGCGCTTCACAGAGTCCATTAACCGCGTTAAATTAATCCCCAGCCGTCGACGCTTCACGACGTGGCAAACGAAACCGGCTAAACTGAAATTGGAGACGCGCGTAAGTGGAGAAGGCAAATGGCTATACTACAGATTGCGACGTCGCTCGCAGACGTTTCCACGATAAAAAGGGTCTGCCCTGTAGCGAAAGGTCTAACGAGATTTTATGAAGAGCCTCGTTGTACGACGTAATAACTCGCTTAGACGTCCTGCGATCGGGCAGACATCCAACTGGCTGTCAATACGCGCAGTGAAAAAAATAAAAATGGTTCTCGATGATCCTGCGATGATTAGCCGATAATTAACTTTCGATTCTAGTCATTAGATCAATCGATAGAATACGATTGGAAGATGGGAATTCGAAGAAATGAATGTAAGGGATGATTTGGGGTAGATCTGGTTTCGGTTATATTTTTTAATTGTTTTGGAATTAAAGACCGGTTGATTCGACTATGAGAATTAAAATAAAAAAAGTTCCAGTAGTACGAGTCTCGATTATGCCGGACCAGCCTTTTAGGTTTCTATCAACCGAGAATCCCCTAAAAATTCTTTACACGTATTATTTTAATAACGGAGCTTTTAAGCATCGCTGGGACATTACCGGTGAATTAATCCAATCTGGAAAGTAGAGGAGAGGGTGGCAGAGGGTTCGGAAGAAAAATTTGTGGAAGGGTACTCGCAATTTTTCATGGGAAATTATCCCGAACGTCTGTGGAATGGGGGTGGTGGAATAGTTAAGGAGTTGGAACTCTCTCTCTCGTCGACTTTTCTCGCGGAGTTACGCTCTCGATTCCTTTGGAATCGAGTGACTCGGCGCACTCTGGACCGGAAATGTTCATCGTGAATCGGAGGGAGCGACTCGAAAGGGCTGAATCGTGGCCCGGGGATTCGCGAAAGGGTTCGGCGACGTTAGTTCTCCGGCATTCGATCGAACCACGTCGGAACCGGTAGAACAAGTCCCATCGATGAAGGACTCCCTGTTTGAGAATCTTTACGAGTCGAGGTTTACGAGCCACCCCCCACAGGCCACCTGATATCGAACTGGTCGCGGTACACGTTAACGAGCGGGGTCGAAACTTTCGGCGAACGGATTTACGATCCCCTCGAAAACACTTGGACCGATGCTTTGATTCTTTCTCGCTGGAAAATCTGCCGCCCCGGTGTGATGACCGCAAGTATAGCAACGGGGGTGGCCGCCCCTCCCGAAATTTCACAGTTAAAGAGGTTGCGAAGTCCGACGATTCCGAGAGAGAACCGTTCGTCGAGGTCGAAGTTTCGAGGAGAACTGATTATGGAGACTTAGGATTCAAGGGAATAAAATTGTGGCGGGTGGTGGTGGGGAGCTTAATACACTGGGGGTTGGAGGAATATATATGGGGCATGACACATTTATTAGGGGGTTGGACACTGGGGATGCTGCGACTCTGGGGTTCATTGTTTATTGCGTCCACGGAAAATTGGTGTTTTCAGGAAGGTACTTTGAAAATGAAATTTCAGGTTATCTGGTTAATTTCAGAATTTTAAGGGAGGAAATTGGACAAAATACTACTTTAGAGATACTCTGGCTTTATTATTCTAACAGGGACAGTTGCAGTAAAACTGTTTATATTCGAGAAGAGAGCATGAGTTTTAAATAAAATGACGTCAGAAACGAATTTCCAATATATTTGATTCACAGAAAAATTGTAATGACGACAACGCTTTGAGGTACCTTCAGTGAGAATTTTTTAAGTTAAACTACAATCGGCAATCTTTAAATCTGTATAAGGTATTTGGAAACAAAATTCGTGTACGTATATTTGATTAGAATTTTAATGAAGTTATTACTTCAAAGTACCTTCAGATCATTAAAGATTAATATACTAATGATGTGCGTACGACATATAGCTAAATGTAAATATTTAGTCGAAGCAATTGCAATCAAAGTGAATATATTAAATACATATTAATGTGCAATATATTAAGCTAGAGACAGTTAAAAAGAAAATATAATATATGTTCGATTAACATCAATATTGTAACAAAAGTAATAATTCAATTTCTTTTAAGTTAGGATGCTATTCCACGTGATTTATACGATTCACATACACACCTGAAATATTCGAACGGCTCATAAATTATTTCTGTTTCTGGCTGCAAATTACAAACGACGCATTTCATCCTAGTGATCCATCATACTGGAGCTGTCTGACAAATGTCAACAAACCATTGCAAATAATGACGAATACATAATTGATCAACATGTAATTGATGCTTATTTTATTGATGTATATAATCGATACACTAAAACAAAGCTTGATCTAAAGGAAATAGCAATGCGAATCAATTAAAACGCAACTCGAAAACAATTTGACAATACGAACAGTTCAAAATAGCTAAAAAATGTCGAAGAATTTTTTCCTAAAATCCTCCACCCATAAACAGCAATTCTACTCGACTGTCCTTATAAGACATGAAAAGATTGCTGCTAATTAACACTAAATAAACTACTTTGACTTCATAAAATTTTTGAGGTTGCTAGTTTGGCAATCAAAATGTTAATTTCACGACAGATCTCAATTAATCAATTACTTCCCTAAATAGTGAATAATTAAATGCTTTCAAGTGAAGGCTACTAGGCGGTCCGAGAGAACTTTCCGGGCGAGTTCAAATTGAAAACCCGTGGAGAGTAAAAAGACACGGAGAATAAAATGTTCGAAACAGAGATTCTGTAACCGAAAAAGACAATCCGCCGGCTCTGTGCAATCTTGTCCGCCGCCGCAATGCAGGTGGCCTGAATAATAAAAGTCGCCGGGCACGGCAACAAGGAAAATGTAAACGCGCTAACAACAACGATCGTGTTGGGTACCGACGTGTGAAAAGCCAGAAAACCGTGTGAGGGGGGACGGTCGAAGTACGCACCGGAGAAGACGGGGGAAAGGAGTCAGCGGGCCGGATCCAATTAATCGAATATCGACCGTCCCCTCTGTTTCGCTTTTTCCTATTTTTCTCTCGCAGTCGCCGCCGTCGTCCCAATACCCGTTCATTACGGAAACAGTGACCCGCCTACCTGGACAAACCGTGCGAGCCCCGGGGCTTTATGAAGCCTCGTATATCCTACCAACTTCGGACCACCCCTAAGTTTACCTCATCCCCTCCCCCAGAAACCCTCTCCAACGCTTCTCGGACGCGGGTATCGCGGCTAATAAACTTCCGGCCAAGAAGAGAGAAAAACGCGCGGAAAACGCAGGGGCATTGTCGCTCGGCGCCGATGAATTATATATTCGACCCTCTAAAACCGATATTAAAAGCGATTCAGGGGTGGGACCAGGATCGAATCCGATTTTTTTTTCACACGTACACCACGCCACCCACTCCCGCATGTCGCCGCCTTTGTCATGCGGATCGAATGCTTTTGTTCATTCAACGAGCCGCTCGATCGAGAACAGTGTACCCAATCGCCGGGAAATTATGGATCATTGACGCACGCGTTTGATTCTTCGCGAGCAGAAGTCGAGTGGAGGAATCTTTGACGAAATTCTGTTCGAGTATGTCTCGTTTAAAGGCAGTGTGCATATTTTTTGCTCGGTAACCATTCGAACGATCGAGTTGACATTTTTTGGGCTTTTATTTTGAGAGGTGACACGTATTTTAGCCGTAGGATTTTTTGAAATTCGTCCTGTAGCCTGACTGACAGCATCAGTTATTTGGACGTAGGAGTGCAGACGATACTACACATTGATTGAGTTGCACAATTTTCTCTGGTCGGTATTTCAAGATTCTCTTTGGTTAGAATATACATCTAGTATAGCACCAGATTCTGTAAAAATTTGAAGTGAATAGCTGTGGCAAATTTGGGAAAAGTGTTCACTACTCTTGAAAAAATATTTGTACTTGTGGAATAATATCAAAAGTATTTGTAGGTTATCGATTCCACTGCACATTTCAGGAAGGAACAGTGGAATATACAATGCAGACTATTTTATTATGAATAATATTTTCTTGCTTGATAATGTAGTTTCGCAAGGGGAAAAGGTTTGTGTATGATCAGACGAGTTTCAATCTTTTATTACGAGAAGTGTGTCAGCAGTATTGAAAAACATTACATACGAAGAGCGAGAGGAATGGATGGAAAGAGTATCAAGTAGAATAGGAACGTTTGCAGTCTGACTGTAGAATTAATATTTCCCGGTATAGAATTACAGACCGATTAAAAATGTTTAATTTTACAGAAACACTGGTGGAAACCTGTTGAATTCTGTTATTGAAACCGAAATGAATATTGTTAATTGGCTTCAGACCACTGCTTCGAAGAGTATGATTTTTAAGCAAAGAGATTCTAGCTGGGAAACAATAGGGTGAAAAAATAGAGGATGCAATTTTCATAACGATTCGATTAGTCGACGTGCGTATAAGGTTCCAGCGTTCCGAGCTATGCATTTGCTACGGTAATTTCGTCGGTAGCAACGTTTATAGTGGTGGCCGTTTGTATGTAAACGACACTCGGTTGGAAATAATTATGAACAGACAGTATAGGATGAGGCAATTTAAATAGACAGTTTCTTGTTCCGTCGACGTCGAGCGGAATTGCCCGATTTCGCTCGGGGAAACGAATTGAAAATGTTCGATAGACCTTCGCCGTCGTTCTCTTCTTCGTGGAGTGAAATTCATTCAATGATTCTCGTCATTCTTCCTGATTTTTCCTGGCACAATTACGCGTGACTAGATTGGCAATTTTTCTACATTTAATTCGCCAAAACTGTTTTTACATTCACAATTGAACGTGCCCGCTGTCGCGGACAGATTCTATTCGATTCCTGTTTCCCTACAAAACGATTCTAAACCTTATACAATGGAAGAGTGGGGGCAGGGGGATCGTTTTCATCTTTCCATCGAATTCCGCTATCAAAATATTCGATAGGAGCATCGAAAGCACGGGCTGATACGTCCATCGATATTAATTCCTTCGCAGGCCAATAAAAAATCACGGCGCCGTTGTCGATATTACGTCCAATATTTCCGCGACCGAGGTTTTTAATCATTTTCCCGTCATCGACGGCAGATCGCGTCCCTTGACCGCGCCATGACAATGAAGAGGATCGCGTGCTGAATCAAGAGAAGGATCGACATCGGGAACCCGTTTCACACGAAATTAATCTAAAACTGTAGAAACAACGAATTCCATCCGGAGAAAAAAATAAAAATCTTTCTCTGAATCGGAAACTAAATTAACGACTGTTTACAGTTTGGTAGTTAATTCTAATAATACTTACGTATTAATGAGTATTGGAGGTCCGGCAAGTAGAACAGACTGGCGACTGGTCAGACAAATAGTGCAAGTCCTTATTACATCAAATAAGGAAATTATCCATGGTCACTTGGCTATTTTAATTACCGGTTTCACTTTCCCCTCGTTATCGGATTATTGCAGTCATTCCAAAGCGGTGAAAATAACAAATTTATAAACACTAACGAAATTAATACCTTCGGAGCGTTTCGAAACTGAATTCAGCAAATAAATTCCTGTTGGACGGGGAGATACGAACGTGCGTAGTCTGGCAATTAATTTCAATAAACCGGCGAATGAATGGGTAAGTTCGCAATAATCCGTGCAACACGAGCAGAATAAACAAACCCATAAAAGCTTAAAAAGTTTTCTTGTTACTTGCGGTAAAGGGCGGCGTCGGCGAGCACGGTGCGGCACGGGCACGCGGCGTTTGCCGCGGAAAAAAGGCGGGACGCCGGCGAAAGCTTATGTGCACAACCTCAGAAAGCTCGGAGCTTCCGTTTAATTAGTCTATTTGGAGCAGCTGCAACTACTTAAGCAACGTGCCCTCCCCCTTCCTCCCCACGTATTTACCAGTGCCGGGCACCAACGAAAAACAATTTCCCCCGGGCGAACTGTTTCGCGAATAATTTAGGATTAAGGGTTAAGAACGGCTATCGGGACCGAGGCAACAAAGTTTGCGGCGCCGTGCCACGGAACTTGGCAAGCATAACCGCCTCTCCCCGGAAGCGACGCGTCCCACATTTTTCTCCGCCCATTTTTCGGGTGGCCGGGGGCGGAGCACGGGGGTCGAGGGGCTAACGAGCGACGCGTTCGCCCACCTGGTCATTATTCAACTTCTTATTGTAATTAAAAACGATAAAATCGCCGGGTAAATTCATTACCCGGAATTTGTAATTGAAAGGGAGCTTGATGTGGGTTAATAGGAACGCGACAGTGCGTCCCGACCGCGACGGGGTTTGATTAATACCGCGGCTTCCGCGGAAGTCCACGACAAATGGATTTTCGATATGACCGCGTCGGGTTCTAAAGTATCTCGAAATTAATTCCTGCCCCGGGACTCGAGTATCATTAATGTCCCAATGAGGCCGTCGCCCCTGGTCCGACGAAAATTCGAATTTCCCGCGCGATATTCCCTCTCGCGAGCTGAAAGGGATTTTTAAATGGTCCGATTACGCCGAACCTCGACCTCGGTGGACCACTGTGCTCTACGCAAATGAGTTTCAGATTTAATTTTGGGGCGAGGCAAACTGACGACACGTGGTCAAACAGGATTCAAGAGCTAAAATTTTGGCACTTGAGAAAGTTAGAAATTGGTAACTTGTGGTGTTTAATTATTAGGAAGCTAACTTTCTCCAGACAAGAATAAAATCGTTCAAAAATATTTCATAGCAGATGGATAAGTAGAAACTGACTGACTTCTTCTCTGTTAATTATCGGAGACTCATCATCTCCTTTGGACGAAAATAAATTAGGGGGAACAATGAGCTTAATGCGTGATAGTATATCAATAAGTGGAAACTGACGGTAGCCGGACAGGGTCTGCGAAATATAATTTCATATATCTTGGCGATATTAAAGGTAGGAAGAATGTCGTATTTAATTATCGGAAAGCAATCCGGCGATTCTCCCGAGGAAAATAAGATTGTCAGTGGTATGATCGGATAGACTCGTGATACCCGGGTATCAGATTACTGATATCTGTTCGCCGTCCAGTAACCGAATATCGCGGTTTCGTCGGCGTGTCAACGTCAGCGCTCGTAAAAAGCTCGAGTTTTTCGAAAACGTGAACATACAGCCGGCGCGCCGGGTATCCTCTTACCAATTATACCGAGGAAAAAAAATCCTGATCCTTCCATTTCCGGGGAAAAAACAGTCTCTCGGAAGAGGCAGGAAGAAAAATGAAACAAACAAAGAGAATTCGCCACAATTCAATATCGAATAACAAATCCAACAGTAACACTTCCTATATATCCTAATATAATTTTTTAAAAAATTTCTATAAAATCATACTGTGATGCAAAAGACAAAAGAATATAAGTTACGCGTACAAAGCATCCCGTTGTTTGTAATTTAGAATTATTGTCGACCGAAAATCCAGCACAATCAAAAGCTGAATATTGTATTAAATTGGATTATTCTGAACGGAACAAGCCAAATTAATGTTTCACTTCAAATTGAGCAAACTATGATCATTCTAAATGGGCAAATGAACGCTTGAGCATCAGTTGAATAGGTAACAAGCTTCTGTTAATTAATACGAAATAATCATTTGCATAGAAATGTACAATGTAATAAATCGATCACGAACAAAGCCAGAATAAGCGGAAAGGTTCGGATATAATCAGACACGTTAAGGAATTCTCAACTCCTGTTAAAAAGTGGCGATTAACCAACCAATCTTGTCTGAAATTTTTCAATGTATTGAAAAAGTCCAGTATAGAAAAAAGTGGCAATATAAATATTGTTTTCGATTGAAAAGATTTTAAACTGATTGCGGCAAGTTTAATCACCGTGTAAAGTTTGGCAAGGGGGGAATTGATCTGGCGAAACCTGGACGGGTAGATGGTTTAAGCAGGATGTTCGGTGTAGCGTTATTTGTGTTCAGTGGCGATTGACGGATGTTCAGAGGGGCATCGTCGCGTTATCGCCGCGCAGACACTGAATTATCATCGAGCGCGTGCCAGCCCCCGCCGTCTAATCCCGGGCATTCATCATGTTCCTTCTGTCGTCAGGTGGCAACAGCTCAGCGGGACGCAGCACGGCCTGGACTACAGCGACGACGATGATTCTAGCGTTGATTGCGAACCTCGTGTTCCTGCTGTCGACCTCGATGACGATGTTCGCGGCGACGGTCAGCACGTCCGAGGCTCTCACTGCCGGCAGCAGGTAGCTCGTGGGCGTCGACGAGGACACCCCTGCCACTGTCTGACCCGATTACATCGTCCATGTAAAACCTAGTAGTCTAGGGCTTCCAGTTATGTATGTTACTATGTATGGAGTAGATAGTCGAATAACAATGATTTTTATTCGAGTGGGAATGGCCGAAATACCGAGCGAAACAAAACCGAGAAAAAAAGGAGAATAACGAACAGAGAGAGGGACAGACAACAGACAAGAAGGAGAAGAGGAAGAAAGCTGGAAAATTGGCGTGAGCTTTCTTCGAAGCGATTATATACTTTCGTCGAGCGTGTTTATCCTTTTTCTGCACGCGCGAGCAAACTGTTGAACCGAACAGAGACGATCGATCGATCGATCGTGTACACCGTCATAATTGTCCGATTCTCTGGGGCTACTAGGTGAACACGCGGGAATACCAGAACACATGGGTGAGATTGATGATTAAGGAAACAAAATAGTCTTTCGATGTGCTGAGCGAGAGAGAGCGAGAGAGAGAGCGCGATATGCAGAGGAGAGATGTAAACGGATGTAAAGCGAATTTTCAATTGTAACCTATTGTACGCAATATAACACTCCCTACGACACACGATATGCTTGCTCGTTCGATTCCGTTCGTCCGATTGTTTCGATTTTTCTGTGATTCGTTAGTGACCCCAGTGTTCACCGAGCGTCGAGGATAGATATACGATTACAGGGGTAATTAATATAAAAATGAAAAAAACTGATATGGTTAAACGTTAGCGCAGCGACGGGCGGCGTTCTGCTCAATATCCGCTCCTTTTAAGATGTCTGACGAGGAACGCGACACCATAGGTACCGATTTGTAATCTGTACAAATTGTAATAAATTACCATTCGAAGTACGTTCGATCCACCTCTCGTCGGCCTCGTTCATTCTGACCCGTCAACCTTACATTTCCTGTAAACGTGAGACGAGGAAATTAATTGAGATTATTTCTTGATTGAGCAAGTAGTACATCTAAACCATTAAACAGACAAATAATATGCATTATGTTTATTTCAGATCGACACGTTAAATAAATCTTGCCCGGATTCAGTGAGGATTCAGTAAAATCTATATGCTATCAATATAGCCAGATGTCAAGTAGAATGATCCAGTAATTGATCCGGCAAGTAGTACAAGTCACTCTTTCGAAATTAGCGATGTGAAGAGGCAGAACATTTCTAGTGTAATTGTCAGTATATAGCCTGGCTCTTAATCGAACAAGTAGTATATCCAAATCATTGGACAGACAAGTAATCGACGTCTTGTTAGATATTCCTTCAACCAGGTGAGTACATTTAAAAAAATATTCAACATAGTAGTTCAAATAAAAATTTCTAGATCTTTGATCAGAACAGTGGGGAAAATTTCTGATATAATTTTCAGTGTACTTTAGATGTACTATAGAAATTGATCATAACCCTTAATTGAACAAGTAGCATACACGAACCATTAATCAGCCGAGTAGGACATGTGCTTTTCCACAAACATATTCCAATTGAGGCAACTGTGCCAAACAGGACATTAATCTGCCGGTAGTATGGCCACGCCAAATATCGTTCAAGTAGAACAACCTTGGTATTTGCCGGACAAAGAGCCCAAATCGCTGACCAACGAAACAGAGTCGTCTCGCAGGGCAGGCAGGTCATCTCAATTTCTCGTTACACTTTCTTCCCGCTTTTGACTCATCGGAATTACTCTGCGACGCCATAAATTCCAGCTTGGCAGCCAACGTGTAGACGGTCGCGCTCGCCGGGAAACTAATCTCGCTACTGAAGTATCAGTCGCTGAATTCGTCCGCATCAGGGAGCCCTGCAATTAACTCGACGTTAAACGATTCTTCTCTCCACGTCGGCGCAAAAGGTAAGGATGCCGGTTTCCTTCTGGGGAACGTAATCTGAAACGTCACTCTACTTTGACCCGAGTGGTGGAAACAGGGAGAGAGGGGAGGGAGGGCCGGGATTGATCCAATAAAGAACGCTCCCTGAAAATTGGCACGACCACTCGTAAATGTTGAAGTGCACTCGAGGCTACGTGGATTGCGACGTCGAAATATTTCCGGGATATGAATTATATCGGTACGTGACTCTTTCCGGTGGCCGTAATTGCGCCGACAGAGTTTCGGCGGGAAGGTTTATTGGCTCCTTAAAACGAATTATTAAATTTATCGTTTAATCCAGAGGGCGCGTTCACTGATGCGGCCAGTCGTTCGAAACGAAAGTCCTGTTTGCTGATTCCTCACGGGTCTGGACGTTTCCTATGTACGTCCCTGCGGTCGCAATTTCCTCGGTGCGAGGAGCACAGAGCAATTTCAGGATTTCGCGTGAAACCTGGTCTCCAGAAAGTGGGACACGTTTTATGGTAGGCAAACAATTCTTTTTCAAACATTTTCGAAGGATGTTGATTCTCTGTTCCACAATTTAATCGAAATTTCATTCTCCCTCAGTTTCTAGATCTCTATTCCAAAAAATCTGTTAACCCATAGTACGACTGTCAATAGGAACAATTTTATTCCGGTATAAAACCACACGTGTCAAATATTTTTGGATTATATTTCCACCACATGCATTTTCGACCTCGTCTGTATTTCTGTAGTAAACTTTAATTTCTTAAATTAGTACAATGGTCGTTGTACCGTTTGCTGTGCAAGATCCCGGAAAATCGATAAAAATGGGTAACGAAAGACACAGATTGAGATAAAAGGGAGGTGCGCTGGCGAGGCTTCGGAGGATCTCGAAATCCAGAATGGTCGGGGTGTCACGGACAAACCCTGTTATTTCGTGTGGCCGTGTAATCAAGAGAAGTCTCGCGTGGAATTTAATGGCTCGATCTAATACAGTGCCGGTTGGTCGGTAAATATTCGCATTAAAATTCAGTGGGGGTTATCGGGGGGCGGTAGGAATTAGCATTGTACACGTATAACGGGCTCGAAGGCAACGTGACTCGTGGCAGAGCGAGGCACGGGTGCCGCGGGCCAGGTCTAAATCAAGGTTTAAGCGTCCGCGCACGTCACGACGCCTCGTAGTAGCGTGGGGCCACGTGCCGGTCGCGCGAGACACGTGCGAGACAGGATCGGGAGCGAGCCGAGGCTAACGGCCAGAAAAGGATAGACGGCCGTTTTAATTTCGCCGACAAGCCAGATGGACCGAATGGCGCTATGTTCCTTTATACGGCCCTGAACGCTCTTGATTAACGTCGATTCCGCGGTGGCCGCCCCCTCTTACCTTTTCATTTTCTTTGCCAAGCTCCTCCCGGGCCGCACAGCGAACCCGGATACCGGCGACCTAATTTTCTCCGAAGTCCGAACTTCACTGACGATGGGAAAAGAAATATTCCCCTCCGGGCTCTTGCCAGACGATTCTGATCATGTCTGATTAATGCTCGCCGCGTTAGTCATGCGATTACATCGGATTCGATGCGTCGAAAATGTCAGGTGGGTAATTTGTTATTGGTTTCGGGAGACTGGGAATACAATTGTTCTAGCGGAGCCAGCGTATTCTAGATTAATTTCCAATGAATCGTGTTAAGTGTTACATACAAGTAATTCAAAGTTTCATGTTGATGAATCTTCAATTCGATACCTGTTCCTGTTACTTGTCTACCTACTGCATTCTCACAATTATTATTTCACAGTGAATGTGAATCTTCACTGTATGCTCTCAATTATTCATTAAATAATCAATTTGCTATAAGGATACGTAAATAAATGAAATTGGGAATAATGTTGATAAAGTACCATTGAAACTTATTTTGTCCTCGACTGTATCTAAAACGTAACACCTCTGATTGAGAATGAATGTAGAACTGTCCCAGTAGAATAAGATAGTCTATAGTCAGACAGGGTAGAGAGGATAGAACAATTCCACTCGTCAGGCCGCAGATGATCGTCCAGGGACTATTTGGACAATCCACGCACCCTGAATAGATAAAAATCACCATGAGCTCAGAGCCGACTACTGTTTGTATTCACTAGGAATCAGCTATCGATTCGAGAGTCACTCGATCCACGGTCGACAGATGAAGCGACGTCGGCATCGAGCCAACGAACCTCCTCCTAATTTTCATTGGAATTTCGCGATCCGTGACGCACGGTGCAGCACAGAAAAATACTCCGTCTTCTACCCCACGGTCTTTTGTACTCTACTCCAACCCTGTTTTCTCCTCTGTAATTTCTTTCTGGCCCCGTGGATCTGCTTACCGTTTTCTTCGACGTCGTTACGGCTGGTCGGTTCACTCGAACACAAGAGAGGCTGGTCCAATTATTTTATTCGTTCCCCGGTTACACGGTGACAAAGCCTTCCGATGTCAATTAAAGCCTTAACGAATTCGTTGTTGTCGGGCCGTGGCTCCTCCTCATTTTTTTTTCCATCCCCGTCGTCCATCCTATTTTGCAGGATCGACTCGAATGCGGTCGTCTGCACTGTTACAGATCGTTAATTGGAGAAAATTGCTCGGTCGAGGACCAACGAATCCTCTTCTGCGGACCCTTCGATTTCACATGACTTCGTTAAACTCGCTGCTAATCTATTTTAATCGTCTGATTAGACCGAACGAAATTGAACTCTTCGAGGATAGACTTGGTTTTGATCTGTCGGCAGCTACTGCGAGAAAAAATAGTAGATCGACTTTTCGTCATTTAAAACGAATATGGAAAAAATTTGTTGATCTCTCTAGAGTCGCTTAAAGGGTGCTCAAAAGTACCCCAAAATCAAATTGAATTTGCGCCCAATTTTCAACCGTATCGAAATTTAATAATGAAGCACGTGCTTCTTAATTATCAAGATAAATTCTCTCTCCTGAGTCCAATTACCGTGGCATCTTTACATCCACGAAACAATTCCGAATTCTGGCCGCATCGAGCAGCCAATGGATCCTCGAAGGGTTGTAGGACGCATTTGTAGGAATCCAAGGGGTCCCGTTTAAGCGACCCATTAGGGATGAAGGGTTCCAGTGTCCCGGCCGGTAATTGATTTTCACGGGAGATCGGAATAGGCCCGCTGCGCTCGCGTCTAATCTGCGACGATAATCTAGACGAAGGGTTTATTACTCTTCTGGCATGGCCTCTCGATAATTGGCAAATTAATATCTCTTCGCCGGTATTAAGGGGATGAGTGGCCTGGCTGCCTCGAACCGGGACTTATCGCTAGACCTCGTCTTAGACACCTTATCCAGGCGCAAAGTTTATTCCGAACTAGAACTATCAATTATTCTTAGAGCACCGTGCCACCGAAACCCGGAGAACTGCGGATTGTTCGGATCCTTAATCTATAAATCGACCTGTCTCCAAAGAAAATTTTATTTCCCTAAATCACCCAGTCTCAATCAACGTCCTAAAAATACCTGAGATCCTTGTGGCGGAACGAGGTGGAAAAAATTCGTTTAGAAAGTTTGTTATTTTTTGTTTGAACTGGAAGAAACTGAATTCATGAACAGGTCGATTGAAATTCCTGCAAGAATAAGTTTCCAGATTCTGCTAATCGACTGTTTAAATTCCTGATTTTTATCACAGGAAAAAAGGGAGCTCGAGAGGGCAGGATAAAAATTTATTATGGTGATCAATGGCTTCTGAACTTTAAAAAAAAAATATTGAATTTTGTGAAATTTTGTGTGTTAGGGTTTTCTAAGATTTTAAGATTTTAGTATCAAATTTAATTAAAATTCGTGGATCATACTTATACATTTCTAGAAACATTATTTTAGGTTTATTTTGTCAGTTTGACCAGATATAGTAGCGGAATTCGCAATGAAAAGTGCAATGCACGCGACTGGGTGTGTGCAACACGCATCGTAGACAAACGCATTCGTCCCAATCGCCACCGTAAATTCCGAAATGAAGACGGAGCCAAGAAAACTTCTCGGACGTCCGACGAATTGTATTGACAACGTGCGGGGGTGGGATGAAAATTTTCCATCGTGAAACTTACCCGCCGAAAAAACCTTCGTTCGCGGAAGAAAAACCGGAGCAAGAGCGCGGAAAAGCGCGGAAACTTGAGACGACGGAAAGAAGTTGCTAGGAGTTACCGGCTGATAACTCGCGGCCTCCATAAACCGGAGGGAGTTACGACAAATATTTGTCTTCTCGCTTCCCCCCTCCTCCCCTCCCCTCTGCTACCCGAACGCCTTCGTTTTACTCCGTTTCACTTCGATACTTCTCGGCAAGCTCAGTTTCCCCGAAGCTTTCGACGGATCCCGAGAAAGACGACCCGTCGATTGAAAAAACCACCCCTTCCCCAAACACCAACCCTCGACCATATACGTTTTTTCTAGACGAGAAGAAAGTATTAACGACGAACCTTTGAGATTACAGAAATTATTTCGAAGCTAAATTTGAAATTCTCGAAAAATTGCCGATTTTGAATCTGATGATTTCGTGATAAAAAAAATTAGATCAGACCGAGAACAATGGTCTCCCCCCTGCATTATTCATCAGCGAGTATTTATTTTCGTATGCAACATTTCACCGACCAACGGATACTTTCGTTCCCATAAAATTTATTTTAATGTTATCGTGACACAATCTACTCAAATTTACATCGAAATACGCGAGCTGTGGGTTATTCCATTAAACGCCAATAATAAATGTTAATTCATTGTGTTGTTTATATTTTTTTCCAATCGATTTACATTGTTGAATTTCGGTTACAATCACTCTGCTCGCGGCACGGAATTCTCGAGATTTGCTTAACAAATGTTTGCTCTTTTTGGTATATGAAAAACGTTAACATGATTTTTTAATTCTGTTGCATAAAAACATTGGTGGGACGAGCGTGCGGGTGTCCCGATAGAAATGAACCTGCGATTCGCTCGGTCTAATATTTAATAGATACGAAATTGGTTTATTTCGTTACGGGGTCGGTTCTGAAAGCGGCCTGCTGCGCCGAGGGAAAAAAGCGAGCGATCAAAGTCGCCTTTACGAGATAAACGAACGGTGTCACAACAACCGGCCATCCTTTGATCTGCTTTTTCCTGGGAAAATTCGAAAAAATCTGCGGGGCTGACCCAGTTTTCCCCGTCAGAAGTCCCGGAATCGATCGGAAGAAGGATAATCCGGAGCTTTGCCGGGGCAGGCGGCCGCCGCGATCACTCGAACCATTAATTCAGGTGACGATAAAACGTTGCCGAACTCCGCACGGGTTCTAATTCAACGAGAAAATTCGATAAGCGGATCGACCGGACGCTGATCGATTACAAACGATTTTAATGCGAAACGGAACCGAACGAGAACGACGCGACAGTCTCCCAGTTCGTTCGACACTGACACGCGATCAGTATGCAAACTAAGCGCCGAACAGATCTGCAACGAACAAAAGGCGAAGAGGAGGCAGAAGATTGTAAATATTTTTACGAACGATAAATCTGCTTCTCCGCCCTTCCGATGGACACCGAACGGGAGACGGGAATAAACGAAATTGAACACTCCATTTTTGTCGACGTGGTACTTGCATTCTTTGCACTTCCGGCGCCACGAGCACAAGCTCGCGAACAGATCACCCTCCCCCTCCCCCCGATTTTTTTTTATTTCCGACCGCCATTATTGGGAGTAACTCTTCGGTCTCGCGCGGGATGGAAAATAAAGCTCGCGACCGCGTGAAAACAAAAAAAACACTGCAACGCTTGGGAATATGCTGCGGTCGCTCGTAAATAATTATTCCCGGCCCTTCGATGCAGTTTTTCCACAATGTCTGATCACTGCCGGCCCCTTCTACTGCTGCTGTATTGCCTCTATACACAGCGGTGCAATGTAAAATAGTAGTTGCGCGGTACCAACATCTGCGAGAAAAATTTTAAAAGGTAAGCACTTTTCGGTACATGGAAAATATGCCAAATTTATGTAACTTTGCCTTAAAATTTACTGCGGCTACCAATTCCAAATTTTTAGAACACCTCGCGTCATACTGGATGTGCATTTTAGCCAATGAGAATCTCGAAATACCGAACTGAAGACAGTATACAGCCCTAAAAATAACACTAACCTATGGTGCTATAAAAATAAAATAACACAACCCTAAAATCAAAATATTATTTATCTTTGTTACTGTACATGTGTTTTTGAGTGACTTTGATTTGCCATAAATGTATACACGTCGGCAGCCAATTATGAGAAATGCAAATAATAGGAAACACGAGCGTCAACGTCTAGAGACTGTCAGAATTTGCAACAAGTAGAACTAGCCCGTATTAATCAGACACGATGCTAGACATTAAGGGATAGAAATTGGTAATTAATACGGTTAATGCGATCCGACGACAGTACAATAGACAATTCCGCGGAATCATTGTTGTACATATCACGCGGAAATTTCAAATACTAGTCAAGCACAACAGCTATCAGAATTAACGTAATCACGCTTTCAGTGATCACGATACAAATTTAGACAGCTTTCGGGAAAAATGGTACTCGCGTATTTATCCGAAACAAAATATAAATAAACTGAAAACAGGAATGCACGGGAGTGTCTAAATAATTTTTATGAACGTATTAACACGAATAATATTTAGTATTACAATAATGATAACAAATATAGCAATAAATCTTGCGAACGTCCGGACTGTATGTAGCTCTTGATTATAAAATATTGGAAAAGTTTTGGTCCCTTTTAAATAATTAAAATTGATCAGCAATGGGTAGACTTTCGTACTTATGTTTCGTAATTTTATTGAAAATACCCACTCATAAATCCTGCTCGCGTCGCTTGATAATAAATGTCTACAATATTTGTAAAATAACGAGATAAATCAATAAATAAATTAATGACGCTGAATTTGCGAATAGAATAAAGAAAACCAAGGACGAAAGCAGGGAACTTTCACTACGTTCATCTTCAATTATGTGTAATTAATTTCTAACTTTTGGGACAAATTAATTTGATTTGTGCTAGATCTAAATTATGTCCGAGTTATTAAAATATCAAATAAAATTCAGAATAAGTGGAGCAGTGTTAGAATGAAAGTGAGCCAGCGAAAATTGAGAAAACCCACTAAACTGCACAATTACCATGAATTCCGTGAGGCAGAGGGAAGAAAAAAGAAAGAGGTGAAAAGAGTATGTGTAACGAGCTACCGGATCGAGGTGCATGAAACTCGAACGTGCTGGAACAAGGACCAAATTTCTTTCGGGGGAGGCAGACATAAAAATCTACCGGCACGGGGTATAAACCAATAAAAGAAACTGTGCGTTCAAGATATTTCGGTGATTTCAGGAAACGCGAGAACGCGCAGGATGCTTTTGTGGTCGGCTGGCAGGATCGACAGACAGCGGGGCAGTTAAAATGCAAACGCTTTCGGGTTTCGCGATACGCGCTGCGCGGGTGAAAAAATACGAACAGGGCGAAAGAAAAGTGGGTATCGTTAATGCTCGTTTTTCACCGGCGCCCGCCGACAGAGGAATTTATCCGCGACCGTTTCCGCGCGTTCCCTTTTGTCTTCCTCCTTTCCAGCGGATTAATCGGTTTTTCGACGATTCGCACTCACCGATGGAAAACCGGGGAAAACTGTTTCCTAACCAAGGAGCGAGGGAAAACCGGAGGGAAAAAGATAGGGGAAACGGGAATGACGGCCGAGAGACTCTCGCGGAATTGTTCCAATTAGACGGGACTTTCTATCCTTCGACCCCGGGACATCGCTTCCGAAATCCATTAATTAATTACTCGGGGAGATTGAGTGGCCACCGATGGCGGAACGAAAAAATATTGAAAAAAAAATCGCGCGAGAGAAAGAGAGAGAGAGAGAGAACTCGACCCCCGAAAAAAATGCAATCCACCGTCGCGAAAAAGTGCGACGAACTCGTGTGCGGTCGGGGCCCTCGGCCACCGCGCGTCGCTCGTTTGCACTTTTAATTAAACACCGCGACAGAGCGGACGTAATTAATTGGCGGCGCGGACCGGCACGACGCCCGCGGACCACCTCGAATTTCCGTCGAACTAATTTTTCGAAACGAAGGCCCGGCACTCGTAATCCCCGACAAATGACCGATACCCGGCTCTTTCTTGGACATTGCGATCGGGTTCGTTGCTTTTCAACCCTTTGCTGGGTCCCTGGAACCATTTTGCAAAATAACAGTAAGTTCACGCCGTGTCCTTTCTATTATCTTGTTTAACTACCTTGCTTTGATCTTCGACACTCTCTGTTCGCGCCTTGGAACATTTATTTTGCGTGTTCCTATAATTGAAAACCACCGTTTGAACTTTCCCTGCATGCATCTTTTTATTATCTGCGATTTTTATGTGTCTCTTCAATTGTATTATTTTGTTATTGTGTTTTGTGGTTGGACACCTGGCACTTCTACCTTGTGTGTGTCTGTTCCCTTGATTCAATCATACAGTTTGTTTACTACAGTTCAAAGACCTCTTCTTCAATCTTTTCTTGGAATGAACCCCTTCTTTCAGAGTGGAATACAAATCGAATTATGAAGAACAGAAAATGGATGAATAATAACAAAAATTAAAAGGAGAACATTTATGAAGAATGTTTTAGATGGATTACAAACAATTTGTGGTGAAACACTGTGTTATATATTTCATTGACTGCCCATGGGTATTATAAATGGTTTTGAGTTCACTCTCACCAACCATATGTTCTAGGTTTCAATCAATATGTACATGAATAAAACCAGTTCGAATGGTCAGCGTGCGGACACATTTCTGTCTCTCCTTAAAAATTCACGAAACCACGACGCAATTTTTCGAGCGGCTTTTCATCCACTTTTATTATTCTTTTATTATTCTTTCTTTCGCTAGCATAATTTCGCGGGGAGTTTCGAAACTGTTCGAGAGCAGAACAAACGTGAAAAAGGTGGCTGAGAAACGCAAATAATGCCAGTAATTAAGAGCCGCCGTCGAAATTAGTCAATGGTGCCGCGGACAATAACGAATGCTTGTTGACAACGTGAATTCGCGCGCGATAAACATTCCTGCCGCCGAGCGCCGTGTTCTCCGCGCGGCTGTTAAAAAACAAAAACGAAAAAGGAGAGAGAGAGAGACAGAGAACCCGAAAAAATACAGTGATCTATGCTACAGCTGAACGGGACCGGGGGTAATTTATTATAAAGTGTTTCGATTCACGCGCGCGCGCGCGAAACCGTGAATGTGGAAGTTCATTTCGGCGAATCGTTATTTTTATTCATTCGACGTGGCGCGCCGTTAAATTGCAAGTTTACAAACATTTCCCGGCGATTATAAATAATCGGGCTTGAATTCTTGGCCGCTTAACCAATCGGGAATACAATTTCGACGCGGACATACCTCGCTTAAATATGCAACAACTTTGCCCGTGATATTTGCGCTGATCTAACGCGATAGAAAAATTCTTTCGAGTAGGCCGGGCGCAAAGAATGATTTCAAAGTTTATATGTGTAAGATATGTTTTCTTGGTGCCAACATAGACTATCATAAATGAAGTGCAGGCTGCCGCGATTTAAATTCTGCGCTCACATTTGCAGAGGGAGAACAGCTTACAGAAAGATCAAATTTCTGTTTGCTGGCGCATGAGCAATTTTCGAAATAATTCTGATTGCCTCGTCTTCCATATTTTAAGAAGCGACATGATCGATCTTCTATTTCTAAGACATCGTGTTTAATTATGGTCAGTAGGAAAGGCTTCGATTTGACAACAATTAAATACGATCCCGTAATGAACATTACTGTCGTACAGGTAGCTCAATGTCGTCCATCGTCGGATAAACTTTCCAAAAATCAGGCACAAACGTTCCGCCATGCGTTTTGTCCCGGTCTACCGGGCGTGAACGATCATTAATTAATGAGACGGGTATATTAATTAGCAAGTTATACCGGCGTTAATTAGCAGAATTACTTTACATCCAACGCGTCGCGCTTCCGGCCGCGGTTCGGAACAATCGGGCCGCGGAGAAAAAATGTCGCTCGTAACTTTCGCCGAGCTGGCGCGAATCGCGAGGGCTTGATCGTGGAAATCCTTGTCCGCGATCCTTCCTTGGTGTCGGTGGATCAAGATCTATACAATGCTTCTCTGAAACTAATTTTGGAGTTGCTCAGGCGTGAACGTATGATTTTTCAAGCGAACCTTGGAACGGTGAGAGGGTAACGTAGCTTGGCAAATCGAACGTCTGTCAAACTCACGGTCGCGATCCAGGTTGGTCCGCCGATTTCAGGAATTCCGCGCCAAGCGGACAATCTGTCCGAATACACTTATCAAGCCAAGGCAATCAGTCGCAATTGGAGTTGCGGTCGCCAAACGCACAGCGGCTTGCCCGGCGATGCATCCGCGCGTGAATCAGCGTCGCATTAATATCGGAATGCCTAGGCTGCTAGGACACAATTCCGCGACTACGCTCCGCCGAAATTTACCGTCGACGTATCCAACGCGTCCCCGCGGGCCCACCCCCTCCCCCCCATGTGCCGATAGAAAGCCTCGATACACGATCCTCGGACAAGCCAGACATCCCTCTCGCACACACCGTTCGAATGCCAGACCGCAGTCTGAAAATTATTCCGTAGGCGACGTGGCGTGAGCACTTTCCGCTGGGATCCGCCCGCAATGAACTGCTTGATGGACGCTCATTGCCCGCTCGATTATCGTTGGAACTGCTCCGAACCCGTTCGCCGATCAAAAACAGGCTCCGGAACGATGTCCGACCTGCGGCCGATCTGTACTACTTGTTCGTTTTTAGATGGATCCGCGCGCATTGTCTGGGCGGATCCAGACTTCGCACTGGGATCAGAAAGCATTGGTTTGTGCTACTTGCCATGCTGCAGACTAGGTTATAAGATTGTTGTGACTATTCATTCATTCGTATTACCTGTCGAACTGTTTATAGATTTGTATTACTTGCCAAGCTATATCTTTATACAAATCACATGTATGTAGTATTATACTGGCAAAGCAGATAAAGTTTGCAGTACTTGTTTGACTATTCGCAGGTTTGTGCTACTGGCCAAATTAATCATATGTTCGTACGAAACTCATCTGTAAATATATCAGTACCGATCCATCTTATTGTAATGTTAACCAGAGATATGTTCCAACGTCTGACCAATGGCCCAGTCATTCCACTGGCATATCTTCGTAGCTCCGAGGGAGCAAGTCGTCGCCGCTTAGCCGAGCTCGTTCATTGAAATCGAGCCTTGGAGACATTTAATGGCGGCCACCAAACAAGACGGCGATCTTAGTCAGGCTAACGGCCGCCGTAATAACCGTTATCATTATCATTCCAGCGCGGAGCTGGGACGGACTATCTGAGCGGAAGCGGGCAACGCCGTAGCGCACGGTATCGGCAATTAAAATTCATGCCGGCGTCGTTAGACCTTCGTCCACGGGCGCACGTAGCCAAGAACGCGGACGTGACACCTACAGTTCGCTTCATAATTGGCACGAGGGGGAGAGGAGCGCACGGTTTCTTCTTCGTTTCAGATAGCAAGGTGGCGCGGCGGTCTCTCCAAGGACGTTCTCAAGCAGTTTCTTTATTTTATCGAACCACCGGAAAAGCGCTTAAGAACGAAGTTCACTTTGCGAAGTTATAAGAGAGAAGTTTTGCCTCTCCGGGCACAGTCGAATCGCAGCACGGAGAGCACACGCGTCATTTTTTGCTCGCTTTTGCATTCTGTGGTGCGTCGCATAATCGATTAAAAGGCACGCTCGGAAAAAAATGGAACAGGTAGGCGACACATACGGCCGCGATCCACACCACGCCGCCGGAGAATCCCTGTTTGCTCCGTCCCCCTTTGACTATAATCGCCACGCGACAGGGGTAATGAAACGTCGATCGAGCACATCATCTGCGCGCGATAAATTAAATGCGCCCCGGCGTGCACTACGCCGGAACCATATGTATCCGACACGCTCGCGTCGCGTCAGTGCACGTTGGATATACGCGGCCGCGAACCAGGCACGCGCCGATAGAACCATGAAACAATGACCCTCGGCCTGCTTTACGATTATTATTTATTTAACAACGCCCGGTCAGAAATTCTGAATATTCGTTTTTCTCCGGTATTGGCGCGACGCGTCGAGAGCGAACCGCTTCCTCTCGCGATCAATAGCGTCAGATCCATCCGCTCGATCCAAACCGGTCTATTCTACTTGCTCGACCAACCGTCGAGCTGCGCTACTTGGCTGAATAGAAACTGATTTGTATCACGCTGACTAGATGCTAATTCGGACCAACCGCGTGATCCTGACGTCCCATAGCGGATACCAGCTATGTCACCTCCCGGAAAATGTCGCACTGTTCGCCAGACCGATCACTGAGCTATACTACCTGCGAAAAGAACCTGTATGATTGAGCCGGTCAAAAGTAATGATTTTATTGTTTTGCCTGAGTGCAGACTTGGCTTCTACAGTACCGTTGACGTTAATGTACGTATTTAGATGTTAATACATGTAGATACAATTGTTTAAAACTCAGCAACAGGTTCAAAATATTAAGCACCAATCAAGCGATTTAGCATAAAAATGACAAGCCGCTAGAAAGGTAGTTTCGCTTGTGAATGATTCGATTAAATCTGTTGCTCTTGCAATGTCTGACTAATAGCTAGCACGTTCTACTTAACGACCCATATTTTGACAATGATCGAATCATTCCCAGCATCGTTAGCAGCACTGTTTTGAAAACTCGGTCGATGAAAAACGAGAGTGTATCACTGATTACAGTAGGGGATCTCCGAGAACCATTCGTCGGTGCAATTACAGAGCCGTATCACTGCGCTAAGCGAGTAGGCTGCGCGACGGTAATGGGTCAACCGGCGTACTTGTGTGTACCCGCATACGGAGGACTCTAACGTGGCATTGTGCAACCGTGCGAATGTATTATCTGGCGGGCGTAAGCGAGCACATACGTTAATTGGCTATGGCGCAACAGTAATGCGCCGATTGATACGTAAATGGAGTGGGCAATTATGCGACGGAGTAAACAACAATCCCGGCACCGGTTCTCAGCATAGAACACACAGCCTATCCCGCGTACACCCCCGTCCATCGAAATCGACGAAAACCACCGGCGCCCCACTGATCGTCTGAAATCACTGGCTGATTGCAATCACGATCGTTCATCGCCTGATTGGCAAGAAGTTAGGCAAACCGAGCGCCGCGGGGACCTTTCGCCTAATCCGTGTGGCCCGCAAACGTGCTCGCCTTGACTTCTAATCGTATCTTTCCGAACGAGCTCCTTATAGGAACCATAACACTGCCAACACTGCACGCTCAAACTCTGTATAATAACGATATAAATTCTTGATTTTAATGCGATCTGAATATTATTAAAGGGTTCGAACAAAAAATTCGACGCGTTTGGTTTAATTTTAACAGGAATATTCTCTGTTGAAGAATGTTTGAATATCAATGTGTGCCAGTATGGTATTCGAACGCAAAAATCAGCGAGCTTAATTTCGAAAAATGACAAACGCAGGGGTCCCATTAGGCCCGACCCGGGATCCATCGCTCGTCGGATAATGAAAACAGGTATTCCCGGGGAACAATGGCGGCAGAGCACGTGGCGCTGCGGGGACGGAAGCCGGCGAACGAAAAATGTATTGGTAGCGGCGTAAAATGCGACGCAAATTGAACGCCGCCATTAAATAATTAGGGCGGAGAGCGAGCGCGCGCTCGGGCGAAGAACGAGGCAAAGTATTTCATCACTTTCAACATAATTCCTCTCCTCTTTTCTTCCTCCCTCTGGCCCGTTGTTTTTTTGTCTGCCTTTCTCCTGCCCGCTTCCGCTCCCACTGGCACACTGAGCGCTCCTCTTTTTTTCCTCTGTTTCGATGGTCCCTTTAACGCGAAATTATATTTCTATTACGCACGGGACGTATTTAAGCCATTATGCGTGGTCGTCGCTGCAATTTTCTCTTGAAACGCGATTAACCCAAATACGGGCGACGCTCTGTACACGTTTCTATTCAGCACGATTAACGTTCCACTCCTCAGACGCACTTTAAACGTTCCCCATAATGATCCAGCCGTCTATCCGGACCCCCTCTCCCTCTCCCGAACGAACGAACGAGGTTTCTCTCCGCTCGAACCTCGCGATGATCCTTTTCATCTGTAGAAAATTATAATTTCTTTCATCCGCTCGGTGGCCGCGGCTCAAGCAACGATTTCGGAGCCCTCTTTACGAATATTGATACATTTTCCCGCGAAACCGCGACGACGGTGACGCGGCATATTCATCTCACCTGCCTCTATACCGCCTCTATATCTTCCAACGAGAAGCGTAATACGAGAAGCATTGTGTCTCTCTTTGATTATCGCACATTATAGCTTACCCCATAGTTTAACAGTGTTCTGCAGAGTCTAATGAGACCTTAATACCAATCTACTGCGCACTATTACCCAGAAAACAAACTACCCTTCAAACAAACTTCTGATATTGGTATTCACTCTGTCACAATGTCGCGAGTCACTGTGGACAAGAAAAATTTACAAAAATCATAAAGTGTGATTATTAACCCATAGCAAGAATGGCTACTCTGAAGCGCCACTAAAAATTGTCATACGATTATTTCAAACAATTTTTACATTTCTATGCCTGTATCTAAGAAATTACTAAGATTGATGAACTTCGTATGAATAAAAAAGATTAAATCAAGAAATGTCTTGGTGTTGGAGTTGAATATGTTTTATCTGTCCCTATGCTGTTTTCCATTTCTATTAATTCGCACGAAGCCCTAGAAAAAATTGCAACTGATTATTTTCAGTTGAAAATGAAGAGCGTTCCGATACGGTTTTCCGGAGCCGAATGAAAAATCGGGTGTTTTCGTTAGTGGGGACGAGACGAGCCGGAGTGTTGTCGAAATGTCTTTTTCTGCAAAACAATCCCGTCAGACGCTTCGTAACAATTGAGTGCACGCGTCACGACCGGGCGCAACCAGGTGGGGAAAAAATAAAACGGAAACGCATTCCAACCGGCCGAAACCGTTCGAATACCTCAACTATCTGATTTTGAAGTGGCGTGAAAACATTTCGATCGATGCCTGCTCGAATCGGCTATGGCACAATCGACAGACACGAAGCTTCGAAATTGTCGGCACAATGCCGCTGCCCCGGACGCGTCCCGATCGTTGATTTTCGATCGCGAGTGTCGAAAAACTTTCCCGCGCCACGATTGAGTGTCAATTTTTAATTTTCCGCCGCTACGATTTTATATATTAAACTGCATTTTTCGTCGAATAATAAAATACTGTGTGTCCAACGAAATCAAAATTTTGTTCTGTTATCGAGGAATGTGTTAGAGCCAAAAGAAAATAAAAATTTACTCTAACTATATCCAATTTGTCTCATAACAAGTCTGCGTCCAGGAAGAATGCAATGATTGCATAAAATTCATAGTGTATAATCATTTGCATTAAAATTAAACACAAGTGGCGAACGTCCAAGAAGTTTCTATTGAAATCCTTCTTGCTCTTGCCCTTTCTTTTTTTTTTTAATATTTGTTTCCGAATAAATTTAATAAAGGAAACCTTGAGTGTGTACAACTTCAAAGCCAATTACTTGGTAATTGTATAAAGTAAACTCATAATAGAAATTATATTCATTGGACCAGATAATACACTCTATAAAATAAACGACAAATTATGTGAAAAAGTCGCCCAGCCTTTGTGAAATGCAATCACAGTAATTAACTACACAAGTTTCTCAAGGAGAAGAGCACAAAGAAGAATTGCTAAAAAACAGAAAAGAGTAATGGCAGACAAAAAGGAAAATTCAGCAGCTGGAAGCGTAGACTGAACGTGCAAGTAATACAGATCAATCATTAGCGCGACAACTCACAGTACCTTGAAACGCCGGCTTCCATCGTCCCATAACCATTTTCAAATTTCTCTACTATACTTCCCGAAGCTCCCACCGAGTCTCCCATCGGTTCAGAAAATTTTTCGCGATCATTATCAAGCAAGACCTCATTGGTAGCAACAATAATGTCTCGTCGATACCATAAATTCTATTAAAAATTAACGTTCACCGAGGAAACGCTGGGCGTCGGTCCGGAGGATAATTAACGGCTTTACTAATTAATGTTGCTCGCGTAATTACGCGGGCCTTACAGTCGAACCGACTCGTTATCTCTCCCCCGATGAAAGAGACGCGTTACCCACTGTTTCATTAAACGTCACCGAAACATTTCGTACCGCGAGCGTAGTTTTAGTAATCGTCGACGCGCGCCGCCGCCACGAACCAGAAGAATAACCCATCCAACTATTAATTAATATCCGAACGCGCTCGGAACTTCCACGGAATATCGACAAGTTTTGTTCCAACGTCATGAAATATATCAAACGCTCGGTTTTTTGCTTATGTATCGACTCAGTCGGGAGATGTTCTCAGTTGGGATCAAGATCTTTTAAATCAATTTAGATTTTTAAGAACTATTTACAATTTCATTGTTTCTGAGTATTTTTAGTGTCTTTTGAATTGTCTTGTAACCTTAGAATGTTATTTCTAAGTGTTCTTGAGCTCCCTCGATTTTTTTGATCAGAACAAAACATTCAAAGTTGATTTCAAGCTGTATCAAACATTTCTAAACTTCCTGAAACCATGTGCAATCGTTTCGAACATCTCCGGATTTTTAAGTGAAACGATAACACAGTTGGTTTCGTTAAAATATCAAGGAATGTCGAATGAAATAATATTCGTGAGCGTCCATCGTTTAGTATGGTCCCTTCCACTATTTTAGTAGGTGGTTTGACCAAAGATCGACCTATTCTACTAGCATAGCCTATTTTTCTTTGCTCGACAAGCAGAGACGACGTCCAATTGTATTAGTCTGACTAGGGACATGCCCTGATGAGTATCCAACACGTTTGAATTTATTTGAATAATAATTACGAATGAACTGTTCCACTTGTGCAAACAATGAACGATTCGCGGCACTTGTTTTACCAAAAAGCTATTTTACATTCAACAACTCGTCTTCAAAGACCAAATGAACGAGTTTCAGGCAAGGCGAACACGTCCAGGCGTCAACAACGCATTTCAAACGGCGTTAAACTTCTACAAACCGCGTGGAACGCGGCCGAATCTTTTGCGAGAATGTGCGAGTTCTCGAGGGAAACCAAAATAGAGTGGGTTTCGTCAAAATTCTGTGGAGTTTCAGAGAAAATACGAATGAAATAATATGGTAGGCAATCCGTTAGCTCTCGAGGCCCGTTCCACTGTTTCAATAGAGAACGGCAGTACCCTTGGCACGGATTAATCGCGCTCGCAACAGCTCGCGATCGAGGCTGCGAGTCAAACGAGTGAGAGACAGAGAACGAAAGAGAGAGAGAGAGAAGGGGGAGGGTGCATTCGGCGTGTTTGCTGAGACAATGGCAGGAAAGGCGGAAATAAATAAGAGAACACGGCACTTGGACGACATTCGGCCTCCCCGCGGGTTTGTCGTGCTCAGCCGGCAAACGGTAGTGGCTGCCATCCAAAAATATTCCTCCGGCGGAACGCTTATTTCGTCGCGGCACGGCGAGAGAGCGGTTGCGTCGAACGGGGAAGACAAACAGGCAAGGAGAGGAGTTTTCCGGCCTCGACGCCCCGCACTATGTACAAGACATAAGTATGCAGTTTTCGTCCGGGGACGAGACAGAGATTCCGTGAAAATTTATTCGCCGGACAGACTCCCTCGTTCCGCGACACACTCGTGACTCGATTCCCTTGCTGGACCGGCTTTGCACCCCGCTGTTAACGTTCTTCCGCCGTTTTAACCGGATTATTCTATTCAACGCCGAGAACCGAGACGCTATTTTCATTGAAATCCTACCCTCCTTGAAAAACTACAGACGTTCCCCGCCCCAGAAAAATAGTCCACGTTCGTGTCCGATCTGTTCACAAAGTGTTCAGAAACACTCTAGAATTAAGCATTTCTCTCACCGTATAATCACCTCAATTCTAGGCCAGAAAGCATTTTTCCCTGTTTAAACTAAGGTTGATAAAAGTTGCTATAACTTTTCCAATGATTTCTCCACTGGTCGCGTTTTAAAAAATTCGTTCGACGTTCTCCTGAATGTTATTTTTATCATTAATACATGTTCCACTTGTGATTCCATAAGTTTTGACAAAACAAATAATTTTTCATATTTAAACAAAGGTCGATAAACATGCCTGTGAATTTTCATAAACTGGTCTCGTTTTATAAAATTCATGAACTTGTTGACGTGTTTTTAAACTTTAAAAACAAATTTTTTGCTGTATAAATCCATCATTTTTGACAAGACAAATATTTTTCCACCGTTAAAATGAACCTTTATAAACATTCCCGTATTTTTTTTCATAACGACCCATTCACTTGCGTTAAAAAAATTCTAAAAATTGGTAGAATGTTTTGAAACGATACCGCGATATCCTACACGTCGATCACTGTGAATTATAATTTTTTACAAGCCACTTCCACAAATTTTGACCATCAAAATATTTTTCCCTCTTAAGACGAAGGTCGAAAAACATGCCCGTATTATTTTATAAAGATCCTGTTATTGATTGTGTTAAAAAAAAATTCCTAAAACATCCAGTGACCGGAGATGAGAGGTTTAAACGAACAGATCGAGGGAATTTCGAGGTTTTAATTTATTTGTAGCCTCGGAGAGCGAGCGGAGGTGATTTGTCGAGGAATAATATTTCGTTTCTGTATCTCTTTTGTACGCTAGAGAATTCGTTCGAGTGTTCGGTTGAAGGATTCAGGCAGCGAAACGCGAAATTGTCGGATAGAACTTACGCAGCTGAGGGTAGTTCGTACACATTCTTCGGGCGCCTTCGGATTTTCTAGCGTTCATCAGGGTTCAGGAAACTTTCCAAGGATCCACGATTCGGTTAGCGTCAGCCGCTGACTCAGAAACGGCCAGAAACATTCCCGCTTTCCAATATTTAACCAGCCTTTCCGCATTTCATCCTTAATTTCCTGCCGCTCATCGGAACCCGGCGGCCCAAAGGAGTTTCGAGTATAACTTTTCCTCTTTCGTGTGGGGCACAAACATCGGACAGACTCGTCCAATTTGCGTGAACGAGGCCTGCTGATAAGCTTCATAAACGCAGAGTCCGCCGGTTTATTATTAAGCGAAAATATGGGCGTCAGCTGAGGAAACTTAGCGAAAATTCCGGAAGTATCGACGGAAAATAGCGAGATACCAGGAAAAATAGCCTAAATAAAGATACAATCTTCAGAATTGGGCAGAAGGTGATCGAGAGTCAGGAATTAAAAATTTCCTAGAGCAGGAATAGTGTCATAATTTCGACGAGTTGCAGCCGGCGCTCCTTGTTTTTGCAATCGAACGAAATTACTAACGAAGGGACAAAGAATTCGAGAAAAATTTATGCAAAAACATTTTTGTTGTCGAGTTTACTTTAATTTCTGCGTATTCACAGTTTCAAGTCAATTCCGATTTATAGGACAAAATATCGTTTCCAGAATGATATTAAAATCAGCTACGATATGAATGTCTGGCCATCATCAACTGTTTCTACTTGTTTCGATAGTGGTAACTACTGCAGAAACTCATCCATGTTGCAACAGTTAACAGACTGTTGATGGGAAATGTGATACAGGGTAATCAAGTAGAAATGTCCAACAATGGTCAGCCACGGGCACTGCGGTATCGCTACTTTGTTGTTCCTGCGAATCGACAACAACTGACAAGGGACAGGGTGGATGACGTGAAATAAACCACTGCCCCTTGAACCTTACAATATGTAGAATTGGTCGACTATACTCAGACGTTGCAACAAGTATCCAGAAAATCGCAATTCTTACGCTCCAGTAGTTTCAGCTTCCTGTTCCTTCAGAACTGAGCTTCTTCCAGAACCAATTCGAAGTTGTTTTGTCCATGAATGCTGGTCTTAAATAAACAGGAAAATTAAGGGATGCGTTGTTAACCCTTTATCGTATTTAAGGATAGTTCTGCGTTTAAGAAACATATAAAAATATATAATACACAGAGTCCTAGCATTTTAATTTTATCTCAATTGTGTATTTCAACCGAGAACTGCAACAGTGTTAAGCATAGTTAATTAACCAATTAAATCCATTTTATTACGTACCAATATTTACCTGTGAAACGTTACGAGTCCATTTCGAAGTGAACTACAGGGTCAATGAAAATGAAATTTGCAGCGTGTTTAGTCTGAGAAGTAGTTCGAAATGATCGATACGAGGACCTGAGTGAATCGTAGGGAACGCGCCCCGGTCCCGAAGCATTACAAATATTCCCGAGTTGCCAGGTAGACAATTCGCGATTAGAGAGTTCCGCAACGCGAACGGTTCGCTCATTAAAACTGCATCAACGTCGGATGTATAGAGGCAGCCAGCCGCCAACTTATCCCGGTGAAATGCGGTTAGGGATTTCCGACGGCCACTTCTGCCGGTCCATGGCTGACCCGACGGATAAATTCAGGAGGTGGCGCGATAACGGACCGCGGGAGAAAGTGCTCCGGCTGCAATTCCCGACCTCGTGTCAAGGGAAACCTCCGACTTTCCCTAGGTGGGAACGATACACCGATGCACTGATACTGATGCTGCCCGTCTTTGGCGACTTAGCGAGCCGTTCGCTGACCATTTACACCACCATTCTCCTCCCCACAGTCGACTAACTCGATTTAACACCTTTGACAAATTAATTGTGGCCTGACACCATTCGAATCAATTCTAACTAATTATTCTAGTATTACAATCCCTGAAAAATTGACTCATACCAGTCAGATCGGTTTTAATCAAAATTATTACACAAATAGAAAAATTTGAACAATTTTTACACACATAATTTTCCTCTCTATCCAGAATCCGAATAAATTCTCAGACCTGTTCATGTTCAAGTATAAAATGAAGATTTAGATCCGGGTTGATATTGATTTTAAAAATCAACTGAGATCAGGTCTGTAGAGTAAATTGAATTCGATATAAATGATGTACAAGATGAAGAAACGTTTCTCCGTTTTCCTATTTGTACAGCACTTTTTGAACCCTTCCCGAAGCAATGGGTCAAGCATTTCTCAACGAGATCGTTGTTACAAGGCAGGGAATTAGCAGCGGGTACTTAAATTGGACGTACGACAGACGTATTTAGTTTCGAGAAATTGTTCGTGAGTTTATGTTTCACCGTTCTATCCAGCCCGCGTTCCTTCCCGCTAATGAAGTGTTCCAGGCAGCGTATAGCAGTCTGCCGTCTGTCTGTTTGTCTATCCATCTCTCTGCGCTATTCACGTTCGTGGAAAGTAATATCTGTGGTAACCGCGCCATATTTTCTCGCACGTTCGTTACGGCTCGTGCGTCCTACCTAAGAAAATTTTTCTGGATCATATTTCGCACAATTTAAAAAATAATTATAAATATCTGAACCAGGCGAGAAACTAGCGTCACCCAAAAATGTTATTAATCGTTGGATCAGGTTGTGTTCGGTCAATCCTAGCAGCGTTACGCTTGCTCCATAAAATTCGCTCCTGCCAGACAGAGCAGCAAAACGTCCCGAAGTCTAGAATCAAGAGGAATCTTCAGAAACCGAAGTACACCGCCAGCATCCGGGTAACGCTTGGTTCCCAGGACATCCGGCTAAGATTGATGAAGACGTGGCTCGCCTCCCTGAAGAAATGCGGCGAACGCGTTAAAAGGACCCGGCGCGGCGGAAGACTTCCCAGTATATTCGGTACAGTCTCGAGGAAGATTCCGCGCGAGTGGAACTCGCGAGCGCCTCTTGTTCAATTTACGAACAGGAGAACGACTAGCATACGTAATTGCAGTACAAGCGGATTTTATATTATCTCGTATCTCGCGGGCGCAAAGCCGGGCCCGCATAAAGTTACACCGCGTGGACGCGCGTTACTCACTCGGCCCCGTAATACAAAATTGCGCTCTTTATGAGAAGGATATTGCAATTTACATTTATACGAGACGCAGCCGCACGCGGCTGCGTGACAGAAATGACGGGGTGCCCGGCTAAAAAAGTTGTCCTTCGTACGGCGAGCGGTATTAATTAAAATGTTAATAACACAATAGAACGAACGGCCGGCTTGCACTAGCTCCGGCGACGTTTCCGCAATTAAAGGGATTCCGGCGGGGGCGGGGGAAACACAATGAGAGAAAGAGAGAGACGGAGCGAGAGAGGGGTAGAGAGACAAAAGGAGGACGAGCCGCGGGGAGAAAAAGTTCGCCCGGGATTCCGCTTTGATGTTCCTAGCCGGCAAACCGTTCGCCGTGCCAGGGATCGTTTCGTCGATGCCAAATTGGAATCCCTCTCTCTCTCCCTCTCTCCCCCTCTATCTCCATCTCTCTCTCTCTCTTTCACGCGGGGAGGAGAGCAGATCGGCCCGCGAATTTCGAGGAAAGGGGTCCGGCCCGCTTCCTTTTCTGCTTACGGAGAGAAAAGAGCCTGTGGGAATTATTGTTCCCTCTGATATCCAATATCGAGGTAAGATAACTCTTTCCTTTGAAACCAGGAGACATCGAGTTATCGAGGTATGAAAGTCGATGGTTTCGTGGACCTTGCAATTACGTGCCCAACCCCGATCAACCCCCTGCCCCCGTCTACTTGACCCCTCACTCCCTCTGGCCCACCTCTGTTATAAGTCAGACACGATATTCCTCGTGTTTCAAGAAACCTTTTTCTTGCCAGCCAGCATCCAGATCACAATCGCAGTAATTGAAACCTAATATCGGCGACGTCGTCCCGGATATGTACGCTTTGGACTCGGTGCTCGGCCCGACGGATGGCTTGGGTTTCTTCTGCAAGGCGCACCGCGAATCCATGGGAAATCGTGTACGGGGAAATTTTATCTCGATGCAGGACGACGGATCTCTGTCATTTCTAAGATCACTGTTCTCGGTGCTATTGTTCAGCGCTGGGTTTCGCGAGCTTGATGCGAACAATTCCATGTGTTCTGACGATGTGCATTCAATCGAGACGTATTACATTGATCTTTAACGGAAGATCAATTTAGTGGAAGCGAAACAGATTGTCGCTTTTAATTAGCAAAGCACTAATTAATTCTATCTAGATTTGAAGTACAGAATTTTTCTCACCTCCCAAACTTCATACACACGTCCAAAACATTTATGCCTATGAGTCTAACCAATAAAATAGTGAGTGATCTTATATAAGGTTAAAATAATGAATAAGGTTTCAAGACCGTAACAGCTATGCGAGGCAAGCCATGTTAACAGAGGAAAAGCTGATTTGCGTTGGGAATAATCAGAAGAGTGATGGGACAAGTAACGAGACCGAAATAGCAACAAATGAATCGACAACCGTGCGCCTCGTGGGAAAGCGAGTAACCGAGGAATAATTACCGCAGCTGGCACCGGCACGGCGAAATCGCGTTACGATCTCTTCCGAGGCAAGGACAGAGTAAGGAAGCAAATCGACGGGCTTCAAGCCGAATTATCCGGTTAGCCGGGTCCCCGGTAAATCCGATTCAACCTCGAAAGTGAACGCAACCCGCAGCCCGTCTCCTGCAAAACGTAGTTACCGCGTGCCTGGGAATCGGGTTACGTCAATGTCATTGATAACGCGCCGCCGCTGGTTCCCGTCAAAATCTATCGCGGCTCGTTTAATATACCGAGGCCTGATTTTCTCACGATCGTCGACGGAAAAGCGTCGACGTACCATCCTAGCCGTACCCGTCGTCGACGTCTCGTTTCCCTCCGCAGAGATCGAGAGTTACCGAACGAGTGACCCGGCCCGTCTGCGATCAAGGAAGACGGTGGAGAGAATTTTATGGGTTCCATCTAGCCCGCCGTCTTCCACCGTAAAATTCTCCCTTTTAGTCGAGTGACAAGAATTGCGATCGAGGTTCGCCTCCGGGGGAGGAACGTGCGAAATCCAAACACAGGCGGCCCCGGGTATCGATCAGCGGAAGTGACTTCGTGCTGCGAGGAAGCCGACCAACCCGTCACCGGGGATAGGTAATACGTGACGAGGCGACGATTCCCGCCGTCCTACTCGGAGAGAGCGAACATTTTCGTGCTGCTATAGACCGTACTCTCAACAAATGTGTGATAGAAAAAAAAAACTACAGTACCACTTCTGGAACTTACGTGTCGACCTAACGTACACCGAGATGCGGGCCCGACCAAGATCTACGTTCAGGCGTGAGTCTGTCTCGAAAACAAGCTCAACCACGAACCTGAACTTAGGCCTAACTTGAACCTGCATCCAAGCAGAACTTTGTTCTAGATCCAGGATCTAGGTTCCTTCTAATGCAGACCTCGTCTCGTGTACATTAAAGTGCAATCCTTATGTTGATGAACCTGCAGTTGTTCATCTGTGACGGGGTCCTTGTACCAAGACCTTGCGCCTCAGTAAAAATAGAGTATGCAATTCCACGGTTCCAGCAGCGTACCGCGCGTTTCGAGCTTAATTTCTTAACGATTATTTACCCAGCGCGTTGAACGCGGCGCGCGACAATCCCTGACGGGACTTAAAAAATTCATCAGCGCGAAGAAAAAGCATGGCCGGCAATTAGTCTAACTGGAATTTCCATTCCAGCCGGGTGGAACGGCGGCCGCGACACCGGTGGGACGCCGGAAATCCCTGCGCTGGATTTAACAATGTGCCGTATTCATAAATTTCTCAAGAACCGTGGGGAGAAAGAGTAAAGTGAGCGATGCTCGCTGAACTTCGAAATGAAAATGTCGTGCGCGATTCCCAGCTCCCGATCCTCGGGACACCGAGAATCAGGCTAAGTTCATCCTACTAATCTTTTTTCTTCTTCTTCTTTTGATACGAGAAAGAGCAAACTCTCGAGTACTGTTTCGAATTATCTCGGAAATTCTGGAAGTAGACTCGGATAAATTCAATAACTGTGAAATAGTGTCGGGGTAATGTAATTTTAGCTCGGGAACGATTTCACAGTGAAATAGGATATGTAATGTTTGGCGGGTCAAGGTCACCGTTTACTTGTTTAGACTTCCCGCCACGTGAACAAACTTTGCGGTAGCCGACCGAGCGAAAGGAATTTATTTTCAGATAAAAAGAGGAGAGAGGAAGAGAGGAGGGAGGAGGGAGGTTGCGTAATACTGTAACGTCGACTGTGTGCCGAATCTATACACACGTCCTCCTCAGATACATTATGTTATAGGAGTTCCCGTACATTAACCAATATCATTGCATTTACGACGTATATACTCACGCACGAGCCCATATCAAGCGTATACCCGTGTATTTATCTATCGTCGATCTGCATGTGCATCTGCATACCAGAAGCCTGCACCCTTCCATCCTCGATATCTGTCCAATATACTGACCCGTTTACTCTGTACAGGGTGGTTCACAGGACGCGACTCAGTTACGACTCGATTTCTGTCTGATCAGTTTCGATTGTAACTACTAGCATCTGTATCAGAAATTTCCAAAATGAAACTCCTGAAGAAGCACTGATTCTGCATGACTGATCATTGTTAACCATTATCACTACCTCATCATCATTTTGTCTCATCAATCCAAATTTTATATTAATTTATATTAATACATTCAAAGGCTCTGACAATCTTCAGTAACTCAATTGCTCAGTCTTACCAACACGGACCTTTACCAGTTGCCGCGTCATTCGGTGCGATTCATTCCCAATTCTGTCATTTATTTTGTACAGTATTATAAACAAACGTTATGACACGATCTAATGAAACGTTTAAACTCCACAACAAGTACAATGGCCAGGTAACAGCACGGATTATCGGCGAACTCGCGAGCCAAGGAGAATTTTAGCAGGCCGAGCTCCGCTGGTAGATGAAAACGGTTGATCCTGTGCATACGGTGGTCGCGTCGCGTCGTTCCGCCAGTCATACCGGATACACCCCGTTTCCCAGTCACCACTAATTTACCGGGCCATCGGCAGATTTATATTTCCCCCGAAATCTATCGGCATCGACAAAAAACCAATAGCCCAGGACATTCGGTTATTCCGGCTGATGTATTATTATCGTGGCCCTGGCTCCGGGTTCACGGTTCGCCGAACCCTGCGAATTTTCCCTGGATCTTGTCCCTATTTTCCGAGCGTGTCCCCCCCGGTCCCCCTTCATCCCGCCCACCCCAGTCGTCGGACTACGTGGAAACATCCCTCGACAATGGAGGCTCGCGATATCCGTCCCAGAACCGCGAAATTCTTCCTTTTCCCCTTTTGTTCCCGAGTTACGCCCAGCTGATCCTTGCGGTCCGGAGCGAAGTTAAATAACTACGCTCCTGGCAGGATTCTCTGCCCCCACGGAGGCTGTACAGCAGCCGACAATAGTTTAAGACCGACGAAAATTAATTGTTTCCCTCCGGGCCGTTTCACACAATCAGACGCGTCTACTTTATCGCCGTTTGATGGCCGATAAATAATTCGACAATTCTTGTTTACGGCGTACAGTTGCCGAGATATAGAAGCCGCGTTTAATATTCTGGATTCATGGTGCAGCCACACAAGTTCGAGATTTATGGTGGCTACTGTACAGTAGCCCCGAATCGGCCGGCCGAAAGACTTATCGTTGTCTCTACAATGTCTTTCTATTGTTGCGCTATGAATGCAAGGGTTGTTTACCTGGCTCAGCGCTACCCTGGGATGCTGCTGCTGTTGATGGTATGCACTGTTTTATGCAGTTGCATTTAAAAGCCAGAGGATTGCTGCCCCGAGTCTTCTGACTCGGGAAGATTTGTTTCCAGGGTCTGAACTTTTCTTTGGAATTCGTGTTTATGTAAAAGTGAACAACACTTTTACACGAAGCCTGTTACTCTTAAATATAATTGGAGATTTTTTATTAGGTCTGGCCTAACCTCTGACTCAAAAATAATCATATATTATAATTTCAAATCTGGTCCAAGTTGATTTGGGTTATTCTAAATTATTCTGGGAATCTGTCAGCGTCTCGACCTGAGTCTACGTTGAACCAACGGTTGTTCTACTGGCAGAGCATCCTTGCAGAATTAATGCTATTCTAGTCCTCGATTTCGCTTTCTCACAACTTCAATGAAATTAGTATTGAACTATCCGTCTGCAACCTAATTTCACGACTAATGAATGTTCCAAATTTTAATATATAATAGTTGGAATGTCAAATGCTTAAAGCATTAATACGAGAAAATGAATATTGGAAAGAAAGAAATTCAAGAGTGGAACTCTTGCCTGTGGAAGATCTAAGAAAACTCTCCAAAGAATTAATGGACCCATTGGGACTGCCCAGCCCGGATCAATTGCCAAGTTGTTCCTCTTTTAGGACCAACTGTATCTCCGAATAGCCGCATCTTCTGATTGAGTAATACAGCGTCAGGGTCCGCGGGACAAGCGGGTTCCGCCTGGATCGTCTCGAAATTTCATTTAGCCGGGGTCGTGATCGATATCGATGCGACTCGTGTCAGCCACTAGCATAAGTTATTGAAACGCGGGCTGTGTGCCCGACGTGGAACGTCGCGCGGCGCGAACGTCGCCGGGTTCGATTGAACTGGAAGGGTCTCCGGACGGATTATCGTGAGAGTTCGGTGGCTGCCGTCGGAAAGTCGACGTGCCCGTTCCCGAGGTTAGGCTCCCACAGAATTCCTCGGCGGCTCCGTCGGTTTGACGAGCCAGAGAACCGTTCGATACTTGGCGGTCCCTGTCGTCTGGGAACCACGATTGTCGCGTGTTCGTGCTGTTCAAGTATTCGAACTCTCCGATCGCGGACGGAGGAGCAACAATTAGACGCGTTCCACCGTCGGCTGTCCTGCGGTCTTCTAATTTCCGGCGGCGTAACTATACCGACAACGAACCCTCGGATACGATCGACGTCGCACACAAAACTTCCACGGAGAGAATCGTAACTCGGTTAAGTGTGATCAACGGGTAAAAAGTCCCGCGAAGACCATTCCCCACCATCGAGGACTAACCTGGATACCTTAAAGTAGATCCGAAATTCATTCTACTGTTCATTCGTTAGCTATTCCCTCTTTTTCCATTCCAGTGCCCGCCTTTTGCTCTTGAATATTTATGGCCGCGTTGGAAGGTACATATCGATTCCGAATGCCACCGAAAATTGGAAACAAGTTTCCTCTCTTGATAATAAATTGTTCGGTCGATTTTTGAAATATTTTCCTTGGAACGAGGATATTTTATTTCATCAGCGTGAACGCACACAGAAATAGTGAGAACGTATGTCATGTTACGAAAGTATCATAAATAACGGTATCCTTGTATTACATTTTAGAAAGTAGTATAAACTACGTTTGAACGCTTTACACAAACTTTACGACAAACATAAGTCTGACCAATCCGAACCTTTTCTACTTCCTGTATCATTCACTCGTTCCCAATAGTTTCATTTGCTTTGCACAACATGTACAGATATCCTATGACACATTCTGATAAAATGTTTAATAACTAGACTGCGGATTTCTATGGAAAATAAATATTGTTTGCATCGATTATAAAGAACAGAGTGGAGCTCTTAAATTCTTTTAATCTCTCACTTTCTGTAAATTTCACCTACTCGTTTCTACCATAAATACCTAAAATCCGCAATAACAATTGTTGAGATTTTCTCCACACCGAAATGGGATTGGCAATAATTCTCCATGAATCACATGCGAAACTGTGCAGCAATTTTCACGTTAGAACCAAGATCAGCTCGAGAGGAGCCGCAACGATGGTTCCAGAGGCGGATCACGATGCCCATATGACATCCACTTGCCAGCACGCAAATGGTACCACCCAGTATCCATCGAGAAGGCCGCAGTGTGCAAACGTTGGTGGCCATAATCCGGTCGCACGTGGGCATTACACGCGTACGCACGGTGCCAGCACGTGTGCCCGCGTACAACATGTTAATGCGTTTAAATATTGAGACAACGGAACCGCGAAACCATGGTCTCGGTCGCAAGGAGCCACGGGCGTCTGCTAACAACGTTCCGAAGACAGAAGCGTTCCAACAATGCGAATCCGAACACGCGAGATAAACGAGACCGACGTAAATGGGGAACAGCGAAGGAACAGAAATTGAACAAGTGGACAAGTGGTCCGCGAAATTTCACGGAGATGTTCACATTGTCTAACCAAGGATGACGGTACATCCGGACGTTTCCCAACGTCGAACGGTGGCTTCGATCCCCGGGAAAACAGCGAGCAAACTGGAGACAAAAAAAACACATATACACTGAAAGAGGAACGACGCGCCGGTGGCAAATTTTCTCCGTGCAAACCAGACTGATAGAAGTTTACGATGGCTCGCTCGTGGAATTTACTGTGCGCATAAATCGACGGGAAAAGGAACGAGAGAAAGTGCCGGGCCGACAGAAAAAGAATAGTTATGAGAGCGTTCCCGATATATCTGAGCCGTTTGTCGGGCCACCGGACCCGATATCGATTGCGAAACTTTCCGTCGAACGGACGGGACGATGCCTCGATTGCGAACGGACTTTCGCACCTCGACGACCGTGCGTCGACTCGTTTCCGACGCGTCTTTGTGGTCGCGAAAATTATTGACGTCGGGTTGCGAATGTCGGGGGTCGACGAATATATTTTGGAAATAAACGTTGAGGATATTGAGTGTTTGTTTCTCAATTACGTACTCCTACTTTTGGAGGCGATTACCACGTGAATAATTATTTAAATATTGTTGCAGAAATATTTCTTAACAGCAGAATTATAAAAATAATACGACTCTGCTCACTCAGATCTTGCGAAATTAGTGTCCTAACATATATCGAAAGAACTTTATTCATTTATTTATTTCTCTCGAAATGCGAGCAACCCCGAAAATCATAAATTAAAAATTGGAATTCTTTATGTCTGAATGTATGTCTGTATTATTAATTATTTGAATCAGTGCAGAATTTGTTGGAGCGAAGGCATCGCGTTCAGGAACAACAAAGACGCATTTAGGTTTATTCCGTTTGGAACAGAACGCTTTGTGAGAGCGAATGGGTGTTCGATTTTCCTGACAAGTATAATGTGTACGTCCGTGCTGGAGCCGATTCGCGAAAACACGATAATAACACATAGCCGAGTAAACGATCGAATCAGCTTCACAAATTTCCGGCACGGCGAGGCGCTGCACTGATTTTTCAATTGCACTCTGTGCTTGATCGTCCACAAATCTCGATGACTCGCCGACGCATAGATGATGAATGCCCATTTTTCAACCATTATTCCGCGGAAGCCGCGCACGCTCGAGCCCGTATTGTTATCAGCTCTATACTACGATCAAAGGTACATGGTAATTCGTGGTCGACGCTATCAATGAGTAAGCCGGCACTCTCGAAAAATTCATTCGTCCACGTGGATCTTTTTTTCGAACTGGACCGATGGGAGTCGCCATTGGACCGCAGGAAATTCGCAGACAACTCGAACGGCTGTACGCAACACTGCGTACGTAACAATAATTTTATTGAGCGGAGAAAATTACTCATTTGTATTTACGAATAATTGTTCAAGAACACCAAAATTACGATTCTTCATATCATGATTGGTTTTTTTAATGTGAAAAGAATTTATATAATTTTAAGTTAATATAAAGTCGAACCTTATAGTCATATCATTGACCTATACTACTTGGTGCATCATGATCTACCAACATTAATTGTTTGGTTACGATCTACCTATAGTATTGACTGGTCTGTACTAGTAGATGATACATAGTAGCATATACTCCATCCTCGTCTGACCAGTGAAATACTTATACTACTTATCTGGTCGTTGGATAGCTTCTTATCGTACATGATACTTTTGGGAATTTTTTCCCAAAAATTGTAAAATCAAAAAGTATTTTTGTATTAAAAAGTGTATATTTCAGAGAGTATCTCATAATTTTTTCATTTAAAAATATTAATCAATATCAATATTCAGAAAATATTAATAATTTCTTACCGATAGAACAAAATCGAATGACCCGACTGTCTCGTACATAGACAGAACCATGGGACGTGTTTTTGTAAACTTGAAGAATGAAACGCACCCGCAGCATTATTCTCCCCGGCTGGAGAGATAAAAAATCGCTCGACCAACAAGCAATTTGCGTTGGAACAGTACCCAAACAGCGCGCAAATCTCCGCGGCAAACATTCGAAGGCGTAGTCGGAACCCGCGGCCAGAAAACAGCGTCTATCGTCACAAAACACGAAGCTCGTGCAATTATTCGAGCCCGGGGATCCGGCTAGAATCGCGAGCGTCGTAATATTCCTCGGGGCTTTCACGGACGGTGATCCTATTTATACGAGACCGGATATACTCGAGTCTCGTGTCCGTTTCCATTATGCCCTCCGATAATCCTAATTCATTGTCGATGAAAATCCCGGTGCACACTGGCCGCAGAGGAGACGGAAGGAAGGACACAGTCGACGGTCGCGTTTTGATAGAGAGACTCGAGCAGAATGGGGCTCGAAGTGTCGAACGATCTTTTTCCCATTCAAGGATCGATCTGTCGAGTGCGTATCGGTAGCCGGGGTCCCCTCGGCCACGGTATTTGCCATTCTGAAGGGTCTCGCGGGTTCCTTAATAACGGGACGGTAGGCCCTCTTCATTGAATACGCCCTGATACCTTTATCCCCCGGGGAATCCGCGTCGGATTCACCGTGTTGAATAAATTCCTCTTTTTTCTCCTCCGACTACCACCTCCCCCTCCACGAACACCCATAACCCCCCGCAACACCACGTTATTCGGATTCAATTCGGATTGGGGCGTCACCGCGATCCCCGGATCGATACGGAGGAAATTAAGCGGATATTCTGGCACGTTAGCTCCGAAACATCGATTCTTCTGTATGCGTATCGCAAATACAGTATTTCAAAAGAAGGCAACGAAATTATTGTACGTTTCGTGTAACACTTCAAAGTTCTTCTCGAAACAGTACATTTTGGAAGAGTTGCTATAATATCTTAAAAACTGCTGCACCAATAGAACTAAAATTTTGAAAATGTCCTCAGTAAATGTCCCCTATAAATATTGCTGGTATCACGATAGTGCCAAAATATATTTTTTTGTAATTTTTACAACCTAGGTTTTGAAAGGATCGAAGTTTGCAGAATTGAATTGTTTGGTCTTCGAAATTGAGAACACGATCAAAGAAAAATATCTACTGCTGATTCAACGCGTTGAATGGCGCCTTCGCTGAAAAACTGTTTCGCCGAAAGCTTTCAGAAATGAATTTCGTCGATCCCGCCAATCAGCCGGGTAACGCGATATAGTCATTTCTACCAAAGCTCGATAAGCGACTCATTTGATGCTCCACTAAATGACAGTGGCGCGCGCCACTGAACACCGGGGTAAATAATTTGTATTAATTATCCGTTCGATAAACGACGCTAAGATACGCGGTGCTACCGGCGCGGTTCGCGTAACCCGAGCGTTATTCGATCAACAAATTTTCGTGATTTACCGAATTATACAGATTTACGGTACACAGTGTGTCTCGAATGCGAAATTTTCGCAGGCAGTAGAATCGACAAACGATGGCCAGACGCGGCGGATATTCAAATGAATATTTCTTTTGAAAGGACGAACGCTGACAAATATGTGCTGGACGATTTCGGGCGCAGATTTTCGCGAGATATTTTCTCGCGTTGTCGGATCGAGTCGTCGCTAATGGAGCACCTTGTACACGGGGGGCTCAATTAGTCGTTCGTCGGATCTATGTTCGTCAACGTCCGCGTTTCATCTTCGGCATACGGGCGTTCGCGCATCCTGCACTTCCTCCTCATCCTCCGCCCCGTTATTAATCCTTGTCACAAACGATCGCGCGTCACAGTGACGGACGATAACCCGGTTTATCGAGTTTCCAGAGAGCGTTTAACGAGAGCCCCGATGCCGTTCGAGACGAGCATCTTCGTCCCCGCTTAAATAATCAAGCCCCGGGGATCAAGCTGGTTGACGTCCGCCCCGCCATGCCAGCCGAATATATCGGGACGATAGAATTTTCGACTCTGTCACGGACGTCACCTCCGCTGACGTTAAGCCCGACGATGCCGGATTAATTTTAGATTACAGTTTTAATCCGCGAACTCGCGGGCTGGGGGCCACCTGCCAGATTTTAAAAGCTGAATTAGTCCGCCGACGGGCGATCCCCGGCTAGTGACGTTTGGCCGCGCTCCTGGCGAATCTGGTTCCAGAAAATACCGATTGCTTCGCCAAAATAAGAACCTATTTAGCGTCAGACCTGAGGTACCATTGTCTCGGTCCGGAGAATGACATATTTCATGTCGAAATCGTCGGATGATTCAATATTTTTACTAGCTTCAGTGTTCTTAGATTAACCCTTTGCACTCAAAGCTGTTTCACTCCCGAAACCAGAAATATTTACCCAAATATTTCCGTCGTACTTAATTTACCTCCTTTTATGCATATGCAGTTTATTATTAGACTGCGGATGTTTATGCAGAATAAAATTTTTACGATGATTGTAAGGAATAGGAGTTCAATGGAAATGTATTTCGAAGGGCATGCTATTTGTCAGACAAGCGGTAAAACCAGCCACTGATAACAATGTAGCAAGTGACATGCCTCAGCCGTTGATCAGACAAGTGGTGGAAGCCAGGAATTAACCAAACAAGCGATATAAGCCTGGAATCGAACAGACAAGTGGTACCAGTGAAAGCTGCTCGGTCAAGTAGTGTGAACTGACCGCAGGGATAACGCCCATTGACCTGGAAAGTGACGTAAGTCATCCCTTCATCAAACAAGTAAGCTAGATATTAACTAGGCAAGTGATAGAAATCTATAATTAGTCAGACCAGTGGTACAATGCAAAGTTGATTACTCAAGTAACGTACAATGATCACTAGACATACAGTAATTTATATCTCTCTGTAGTGGTGTTATTAAGTTGTAAGAAATGCTTTTTATTAAGCTGCTCTTAAATTCTTGTACTTTTCTTGTTGCTTGAAATTGCATCCAGTTATGCTATAAATGCATAAAATTCGCAATCTATCACTAGTAAAATATGTAAATGATGTACCAACCATAGTTCCGAATAAATGATTTGATAATATCACTGAGCAAACAAGTAGTACAGGTCGACCACGGTCAGACGTGCTCTCAAAATTTTACCAATGTACGTAATTCAAGGAGCGCATATATATATATAGTGTCTCTCGCCTTCGAGTTGAGACTTTCCTCCATGGATTTTACAACTAATTGGAGCTGAAATCGGACGAACCTTCTGACCAAAAAAAAAAGAATCAACGTGAAGGGCTCGAGCAGATTAAGATGTCATGACGAGTACGTCCGTCTCGCTGGCGCCAGGTTGAAAATCGGTTCCCGTGGCCCGTCAATTATTCCGTTTCTCCCGCGGTAAATAATAAAACGCATGGGAGGCTTGTCACTCCGACTGGCTACCACTGTAGAATCAGATCGCAGACCATTCGGGATCGCACACGTGCGGGCGTCCGTGTCGTTTTAATCGTGTCAGCGGAAGACATCTTTATCCCGCGTCACGCCTCTAACGAGACGGGCTAAGAAGGATGGTCGTGTGCTACCCAGGTAGACGGCTTCGGGGTGAAAGCAGAGGAAGAAGAAGAAGAAGAAGAAGAGGAGGAGGAGGAGGAGGAATAGGAGGTTCGTTCTCCTCGAGGGTTTTCGGGCGGAGCGTGTACGAGCGTTTGCGAGGATGGCCCATTATCAGGGCCAATATCCAGGATGCTCGACAATCCCCTAACGACCCCGACCGAACCCATCCTCTGCGTATCTCCTTTTCCTCTTTCCGCCCTTGCTTTCCCCCGTTCCTTATTCCCTAGGAAACGGTTCGAATACTTTTCAGAACGTTCAATCCTGCGGTGACTTTCAGGCTGGGTCACCGGAGACCCGGATCCCACAGGACATTCGCAGAAATCTTCGGATCCTGGCTGGATGAGGTGCAAACCTCTACAGTATGTCAGTTACAGCACATTCAAAAGTATATTGATTCTTCGAATATTTTTAAAAATTTATTTATCGTAATGTTGTTGGGATTATTTTTGTTGTTGTGTATATAGTGTTCTAAGGAAGAGTATTTTATTGTTATGGTGCAATTCATCTTACTGCATAAAGAAACAGAGAGAAATATGTGATAGGTACATGTAGCGAAAGATTTAAATAGCTTCCGTTGAACAGGTGCAACGGGATGTCACTTTCTAATTAGGCAGGTGCGAATATTGATTGAATGCTAGTCAAACAGGTAGCACAGCTGGGTCTTCATATGGACGATTAGTACAAATTGTATATTAATCAGACAAGTAGCACAAGTTGTAAATTAGTCATACAAGTAGTACAAGTTGAATATAAACAGACTAATTGATTCCCATTTACCAATCGGATAAAAATGAATGTCGCTACACTTTCCAAGCACGTTATATAATCCTACGTACATGCAGCTTAGAAAATACATAATCGAGCAACAAATAAACGTTCGTGGCAGCACGACAATTAACCGCATGACCCAAATCGACTCCCCACAAGGTACTCGTACGGCGACAAGGACGAAGGGACCAGAAAGACGGGAAGGATCTGTCCGTCCAGTTCTTCCGACCCACCGTTGTTTCCCGAGCGCAAATCCGCGTGACGCTGAGGGCCAGACATAACGAAGAAAAATTAAACAATGAGACACGAGACCGAGTCCATTGGAAGGCGGTCGCGGGAAAAAGCAAACGCCGCGTCGGCGAAGAAAGAAAGGAACGGGGCGAGGCGAGACGTCCGGGTGGGGTGGATGGAAAATGGAACATAGGATGAGAAGAGAATGACGGAGACAATGGGAAGGGTACCCGTCGACAGAACCGCGACAAGCAGGGGTAGTAAGCTGGGTCGCGCGCCGCTTATAATTAACGTTAGTTTATTCGGCAGCCTCGGCGTTACGGTGCACAGAACTCGATAAACTCGACTGCGATTGTTTAACGTCGAATTTCGACTGACGAAGCGCGAGTTTTGGGCGACGAACATTGCGCAAATCCTGTCTGCCCTGGATTTGCTTCTACTCACTTTTACAGGCGTGTCGTGTTGATTTTTTCCCCATCGTCAAATCAACCAGAACTCCAGGAGAAATTAGGGCAATGTAAAGACGAGTTACGGTATTGCGAAGGTAACCTGGATCGCTAGTTGCGTCGCACGAATGCAGAACTCGTTCCGGAAGTACCGAAGTGGGGGCAGAACAATAGGAAACAATGTCCCCGTCGTAATTCAGTCGGAACCAGATCCGTGAGGCTACGCGGCTCCCTTAATAATTATTTTTCACGTCGGAGCTTCTTGAACGCGGGCCACGGAATTAATTCCGACTCCGCCGCGAAACGTTGCACGCATAAATATGCGATTAAAGGTAACGGGCCACCGACATTCTGTTCCGGACAGTTTTATGTCAGGCCGCGCCTGGCCAGGAGCACCGGTAACGGAAAAAAAACCAGGCCGGCATCGTTGGCGCTCCATATCGTCCCATTTTTCGATCCATAAACCGAGGAATTTCGTCGCGCACACACACATTCGCACGGGGAGAGATTAAACGGTATCAATTGCCCACGATACCCGGAACGAAAGCTTGAACCTTCGAACCAGTGCGTGTAAGTTCTTAACATATGCACCGCTAACATTTTTATTCTTTGTTCAGCTACCTTATATTCTCCAATAAATTGTGAGGTTCCATTTTCGGTTGGTGTTCATGAATTATTTTAATTAATTTCTATTTAAACAGGAAGCTGGAGTCATTCGTTTATTGCAAGACACGGACGTGTAGTATTCATGCAAGAAATTTTTATTTTGCAACATCAACTTGTAAAATTTTTCCCACAGTGTGTCTGAATAAAGAAATGTGTGTAATGATTGTAACGATGTGGAATAATAAATTTGGAATTTGTGTATCTGGTACTTGGAGCACACTTTCTATAGGTATTCTATAATAAAAACACCTTTGAGATTGTCTTATTTTCAATATGTTTCACTAACTGCCTTCCTGAGTCCTTGGCCGTCGAATCGCATATTCATAAGAGCAAGATTTCTTTCAGAATTGAATGTCGACGATGCTCCAATTAAAACGGTCGACGGAATACAAACTCCGGCTCTAACAAATGGAAACTGTTACGCGGGGAACGAAGATGCTCGTTGTCAAACCCGAAACTTTCTACGTGGCAGTACCTCCCGCGGCTTTATTATTGTTCCGCGTCTTTATCGAGAGGTATTCGCAGTTACGGTCGACACATTACCGAAGCTTATCGCCAGGACGCTTACAAGGAGAATGTGTAATTCGCCTGTTAATGGGTTCGACACGGCGGGGACCGGTTCCCAAACACGTTCGTTGCCTCTTAACAACGGTCCCGTCTTGGTCGCCCGAGCAACCGAGGAGTCTGTTGCAAATTCGTTCGCTCCAACACGCTCTCACGCAACAGTGAAACGCGTAACTTCATCGCACGAACACCGTTCGGTCTCGATGAGAGTTTATTCCGTCGGTTAGTGTGTTCCCCAAGGAAAGCATCTTATAGTCCTTTGGAGCTTCGGGAGCGAGGTAAGCACAACGTTTCCATTAAAACGATGAATTTGTTTGTCGTCAACAGTGAACAATTTAACTGGTTGTAACATCGTGGGAAAAAATCGGACGACGATCTGCCTGGGCTCATTTCAAAGGGTGAAACTTCTGCTTTATTCCCTGTGTCAATATGAAAGTTGTTCAACAACGTTCGATAACGTTGAAGTCATTTAATAACATTACAGTCGATACTTCATGGTACCAATGTGCACATTATTGGCCTCAAATATAAATTAATTAATAACTACTAAGGAAGTAGAAATTTATAACAATGTTGGTACTGTCAAATAAGAACACACTAGATTCGAGGTGCTCATTATTAGTAGCATAATTCCATCTTCTGTAAAGACTGGTAGACAATACAGTGGTATTGGTCAGTGAAAAAGGAGCAAAGTGGCTACTCACGGGAAATCCGGAGAACACGTGGAGGTGAGGTTGCGGGCGATTATAGGACGCGATCGATATAGACCCGAGCGTCGCGGTAACGAGGAATAATTAACGGAATTATTAACGTTATTGTAGGGTGTTATTACATTTAGGCGTTCACTTATCGGAATCGTCCGATCGCCGCTATTATACCGTCGTTAATAAACCAATCGACAGATTTCGAATAGACTATCCGTGGCCCCGTTGATAATGGCTGATTTAACGACGACGGGGCGGAGGCGGAGGCGTGACGCGCCGATTTACAGCACCGCCGCGTATTTTGCGACTCGTTCCGACCAACATCGATACCAATTGCGATATATCACCGGCCCCAGTCGAGTCAGGGAACCGTTGACTCGCCGAGAATTGACCGGCAGTGTCGATTCTCGCCGGTGTCTGTTATTGCCAACCGACTATGAACACCAGGGACAGAACGGTGATCGTATTATATGATACTTTCCATCTAGCTTTCATTTACCCGAACTGCCTTGTCTTTCGTTCCTTTTCTAATTAGGCAATAATTACTAGAACATGTACAGAACGTCGAAAAATATGTGCCATTCATAGGTATCCTTCATATCAATAGATGATTCAGATATTTTTCTACAAATCAACGCTGAGATACTGTTTATTTAATGGTCTAAAATATTCCTTATTTTTGTGCCTACTAACTATGCTTCATTTTTTTCGCTCAGATAAACAAAGCACAGTCATTAATCAAACAAGTAGAAAAGATATGACGCTGCCCAGATGTTAAGAAGACACTTGCAAATTCTTTTATGGTCAAACGTGCCTGTCCCCGGCAGATGTTATTATTTATGATGAAGAAACGTGGAATTCTAGATTGTTGCGTGAAGAGTAAACAATAATTTTTTTATTTAAAATTTGGTCACGTGCAATCGCGAGGAGGAAAGTCGCGAGAGAGTTCCTTTTATTAATGAGACGCTCGGCTGTTCCAAATGCGCTACACGGAGCGACAGCCTAGAACTGTCGAAACCAGTCTGGATTATTTATTGAAAATTTCTTCGTTTTTTTTTCTTTTCTCGTCCTTCTGGGAGCCTCGTCGCTATTTCCGGCGGCTTAAACCGCAACGGAATCGTGTGTCTCGAGCCTGGCGTGCGAAAGGAAAATATTTCTTGGAGCCACGACAACGTCTCAAATTTTTCGCCGTTTCCGTCGAAAGAGACGCGAATGCTTTCTATTACGCGAATTTTTACAGGCCTTCTCTCAAAAGTGCATCCAGGTACAGATTAATCCTCGTTAGAAACTGCTGAGGACATTTTTAGCACTAAAAGTGACCCATTTCTGTTGTCCCTTAAAAATAACAAGGCTGCAATTCTGCATACTTTGCACAATTTTTAATTACAAAAAAATATCATGTTGACAGGTCCAGTAGTTTCAAAGATAAATACGATAGCAACATCATTGACTTATACTACTTGCTTGATCGTAGTTTGCATCTGTTGCTTGTTTGATCACCGTTCAATCAATACCTCTGGGATTATATGAATTGTCTAACCAATAACAGCCCCATACTACTAATAATCTTAATAATGTATCCACTCAAATTATGTCAATGCTCTCTGCAGTGGCGGTGAAGCACATCATTGAATCTACCAGCCTGCTTGACTAATTGTAAGTATTTCCGGACTGATACCACTCGCTTGGCCAATGCTAGACTTATATCACTTGTTCGGTTAATTCCTGGCTTATAGCATATGTCCACCTGATTCCCGGCTTCTACCATTGGTCCGATCCATGACTGAATTATGTCACTTACCTACAGATTGGTTCTACCATTCGCCTGACAAATTACCGATCTAAACTACTTGTTTGACATATAATGATAAGTGCATTACACTTGTCTCAAGTAAAAACAATATAGATATTTCCGAACTTACAGGATTTCCTTCTATCTTTTCAAAGATTGAGCATCAGACTGAAGCTACACAAGCCTCTTATTTCGTAAAATTACGAACTCCTCTTTCGACGGGAGTAACCATAAATAATCGAATTAATTTGCGAGGGCCAAGAGTTAAGATCTATCGGAAGAAAGTTCGTAGATCGAAAGGTGCTCAGAAACTTCCAGTTGGTGGCGCGTAACGAAGCAATTAGCACTCGAACAGCAATAATTATCAGAGCCGCGGGAGCGGGCGGCCCGGTAATGCATACACTAAAATCGGAGCGAACTTATTGGACATAATCGCGTTAACAGTGCCCATAAAACGTGCATTACTCGAATAAAATGGGACCGGGCTGAATAATAGCTTTTCGACACGGAGGGGAGACTAAATGCAGGAGCGGTGTATTGAGATTAAGTGTGCAATGAAAAGCGCGCGATGCACGGCCAAAGAAAGGACAAGGTATAAACAGGAAATATTCGGGGGGGATTAAAAACTTCATTTCGTTTTCAGTCGTGATGGCTGCGAGCAGCCTTGGCCGTGGGCCGATGGTTATGTTTGAAGTAGGTAAAGGCGCTTTAACGCTTCAGCTTTTTTTTAATAAAATGGGAATAACATTAATGAGTCGCGAGCTGTTCGACAAAAACTTTTCGACGTCGTTCGCGACTCGGTCGCCCCCTCGATATTAATTGCATAATTCCGCACGGCGAGGAATGGCCGTTCATCGCCGGTCTATTTTAATTTATGCGATCCGCCGAGTCGTTCTTCGCCGCGGAGTCGCGAGGAAATTTCTCGCAGAAATTCTGTTTCGTCGTCGGGACGATCGTTAATTATAACACCGTGGAAATATAATTGCCAGCGCGGTTTCCTCGTCCGTACGGGCTCCTTGTAACGCTCCACGTTCCCCTTCGCGCCCCTTTTTTCGTTATAGTTGCGTCGTTAAAATAATTGAAATTTCGAGCGACAGAGAACGCCCGGCGAGTTTCGATAATTAGCCACTCGCCGAATTGTCGCTTTTTCCCCGATTCTCCCGAACGTTACACTTGCGATCCTATATTTTTTTAATTTTTTACGTCAACAACAGACTTCGATTATAACCGAGGATTTCAGCTGCAGCGCGGCCGCGTGTCGTCTATCAACGATAATTGGACCTGTCCCCGCAGCGATATCATTTTGCACGTCCCGCTGCGTAACCGGCCCAGAAAATCACGAAACCAATACGCGTCGCTTGCACCTTGCGATTAGAACATGACTCTATCACAAAGTGCCATCCTCCACCATTAATTTAAGGCTTCAAGCGCTCGAAAACTCCCACGGAAATATATTCGAAAATCGATTCGACGAACCCTCTCAAAATCTAAGCCCTAAAAGCATTGAAAAATTCCTACGGAAACACATTCCAAAATTAACTGAAATGATCACTTAAAACCACATGAATTTTGTCGGAACTTAGGGTCGATTTTTCTCAGTTTTTCGACACGATATCGTACTTCTTTTTGAACCTAAACGCCTCTATCACAAAGTGCTTTCTTTCAGCTTCTACCGGAGCCTTCAAACATACCAAAATTCCCACGGGAATAAATTCTACAATTGGCAGTGTTCAAGTCTACGAAGCGCGATCTCTTTTGCAGCTGCAGGACTTAAAATAGATTTGGCTGGGTCCGGGTTAGGTCGCTTAAAAATTCTAAACATACTCGACCACCCTTCGACAACTGGGTTCGCCCTTCGCATTCGCAAGCTTCCATAATATCGTGGCCCTTCGATTCCACCGTAAAGTTTCCATGGATCGCGAATGCCGAGTGAATTCAGGGAAATTTGGTTACAAGGCGGGCGCCAGTCGAAAAGGCACGATGCTCTCCAATGTTTGCGGAATTGTTACGGATGGTCCACGATACGCCCTCGCTTTGCTCCTCTCGTTTTTCAGACAGAATCGCCAATGGACCTTCGTGAAAATTTCGAGCTTTCTCATCCAAACATGAATGCATAATAATGTTATCCACATCCTTTGATTAAAACATGCCTTCCCTCTAAATATTCTTATCATATTCATCCTTCTACAGGATTTTACATAGCTTGGAAAATTCATGAGTGATGAATCAGGGTTAAAAATTATATTGATCGGCCTGCAGCTACGGTGAACCAAAATGTGTTAAGATATTAACTGATCCAAGAAACCCAAGTTGAAAGGACTCAGCCGCCCTAGCAGGGTTCCAAGACTTCCTCGGACCAGTCGTTCCCCTGGAGCCTGTCCTCCAAGCTCGCTATAGCTGGCACCACAGTTTCCCGCGTAAAGTCGCAATACGATCCCACCGGACGCGGTCGTATCGTCACCGGGATCCGAAAATTTATTAGGGAATCGTTGTCGCAGGATCGGGCCGAGGTACGTGCGCGCGCGTATAAAGTTCGCGGGAAGTGCCGAGGGAAAATACGGGGGCGTATGGATGGAGGTGACAGAAGGTTGGCGATCGACGCCGTGGAAGAGCCCTCTCGAAAAGCTGAAACGTTCCCCTCCCCTCCTCCGCCTCCTCCACCTCCTCCTTTCTCCGCCTCATCCAACCCACAAACCCACGTCGAGCTACTTCTCCACGGGCCACGGATGCGCTTTCTTCCTCCTCTTCGCACGTTCAACGACGTTCCCGTTCCGCGTCGAATGCGAATCGCTTGCTAAAGCGAAACGTTTGTCGAATGATGAACCGATTCCGTTGCCGCCAAGCACATCGTTGAACCTCGGCCCGAAATAAAATTGAGAAGTTCCCGCCGGTGATGAACCGTGGCACCAACGAGAGCAGGGGGATAAACCGACGGGGGGGAGGGGGATGAAAATGAATTTCTCGTCTGCGCCATCGTCTCCGTCGCCCTGCTCTCCCCCACTTCCTTCGTCCCCGATGAGTTCCTCCGCGCCTTTTTCTTCGTCCGGGCTTCTTTCTTCGTCTCGCGATCGAAAGCGGAAAAAGGAACCCGTTGGACGCGAGAAATGTTTCAGCGAGGCGGCACGGGAATTTAATACGACGTTAGCCGGTGCTCGATGCGTCGTAGATGTGGGCTTTAACGCCGCCAGACGCGACGCGGACGCTTTATCCCCGGTTTATGAACGCACCGCCACTACGGTCGTTCGTTTTATCATGTCGCCAGTGTTTATTAGATGCCCGGAGCTTATACGGCTTTTTTACGTGGACGGATTATTTCGCAGCGCGACATCGCGACCGGAGCGCCACCGATCGGAAGCCGGCGACGAATTACTCGTCTGACCGACGGCCGCCGTTGCGAACGGGAAATTATCGGTCTTGTCGGGTTTTCTACTTTATGACTGGATCCTGTTGTCTGCCTAGGCGACATCGTAGTATTATGGTTATTCACACACACCACTGATTCTTGAAAATCTACTCGTTTTCTATACAAAGATATGTAGCTTGATCTTTCAAGATTGCAATATAAAAATTCTTTGTAGAAAAGTCACTGTAGAAAACTTTCGTTCCATTCAGAAGTATGTATCCGCAATAGTAAGTAGTACAGGTCAAAGATAAATGAACCATTCGTGAAAATCTCCATCTCCCTACAAACCTACCACTCCACCATCAATTTACAGAATTGTTTTGTAGAAAGACGGCTCAAAGAAGCTAGTACTTTATTCAGTATAACACATCTGTAATTTTAAGTAGTACAGATCGACGACAACTGAGCCATTCTCGAAAAGCCTCATGCACCGCCCAAACGCAGCACTCTGCGACCAGTTTAACATTTTAATAAGACTCCGCAGAGCATCGTGGACACTATCATGCTACACGAAATGGCTTTTAAATTTCGTTGCACAAATTACTGAATTTGATACAGGGTCGTGTAGCAGAGACGGCTAAAGTTCTCGGCAGTGTGTAACTCCTGCTCGTGTCTCACGGAGCGGTATTCTGCGACGGATAGCAGCCAGAAGAGGGACAAGAACTAGAGAACTAGAACGGGAAAGAGAGAGAGGAAGGTTCGTGTAATCGCGCGCGTGCTGGGGAACAAAAAAAATTGATACTAACGCGATTACGTATTTCGCCGGGGAAAAATTCGTTCGCGTGCCGGTCACGCGCGAATTTAATTCTGGCACAGTTTCCGAGCAGCGGAATTTTTGGAAAAATAAAATGAAATAAAGCCGGTCCGCTGCGCCAGGAAGCCGGGCACGAGTAGGAACGTGTGCGATGGGTGCCCTGGCCATCGAGGAGAGAACGCCGACAACCCTAATTGCGCGACGTGTTCGCTGGCCCCCGCGGCGAACCATTTAAGTCGTCGACCGTCGGCTGATTCCAATCGGCAACTTTTCGAATTAGCCCGTGGCGACAACGTGCTGCCCGGCCCGGTCCCGCGACGCTGACTCGTCCGAAATTCCATTTCGGGGGTGTAAGCAGCTGCTTTGAATGTAAAGCGGCTCGTCCCGTATACCTTGCCGGCGACCCGGTGTTTCTCTACACCGCTCCGCAATTTCGTAACGAGCCACTTGACTTTCGCTGTTTGACCACTCGCGAATTCGATGCTCCTCCCACGCTTCGAACAGTGTGATTAATTCTTGGGTGATGAGCAATCACCGAGTTTTGTCGAAGTTTCATTACCCGATGTCTCTTACCACCCGTCGAAATATTCTGTCAAACGCAATTTTCTGTATGTCAATGTTTCTGTGTTTTTTATAATTACTTAGTATCAGTGCAGTTATTGAAATATCGTAAGCTTTTGATTGCTTTTTGTTCGAAAAGTAATTATAAAGCTTTTATGGATGCTGACAATATTAAAGTGATTTATTTGTAAATTATATGTTTTTGATCCTGCACCGAGGACCATCGGGAATGTTTGTTTAATACTTGACCCTCGCTGCTAATAAATTCTGCTGAATGTTGCTATTTAATGAAGAGGAACGGTTCACGCACAGGATACGTTATTTATGGATACTCTTGTATTCTAGGCGGGTTCAGTGGTTGCCCTTAAAATGTAATTCAAGTTGGTCGGCTAGCTAGAATATGTCGAAATATGTTTTAGATCGTTGAAAACACTGTGGAGTATTCCGCAGTGCAGTGACTTAGTATAATTTTATAAATCCAATGGATGACAGGAAATTAAATTGAAATTAGGAATAACGCTGGCGAATTTGACGGGAAGTAACGCCATTATGGAAAGCGGCTTATGCAAAATTCGGAACAGCTGCCGGGCGCAAGGAGACGCCATTTTAAAGTCGCTGGATAGATCTACGCGAAGTTGACATAGGCTGGTTTAATAAATATGCGCGATTTTTAATCACTTTTGGTCGGTGGATTCATTCCGCTTGCAATAGCTGGTCAATAAATTTTTCAAGTACTAGGACATCTTAATATGTTCGATGCAAATACCTTCAAATCAGTTTTACAATTTTTCTAAGTTACTCTCAATCTTTGTATTCACTACTCTTTCTAAATTTGGCTACTGTCTGTCCAAGCAAGGGCAGACTCAAAAATTCTGCAAGCTTTCAAGATCAAAAGCTTACAGCTTAATTTAAAATTTTTTTAAAAATCCATTAGTGTTTTCTGGATGAATTGTTAATGTTTCTATTGACTACTAATTCTGAGCTGAACTGTTACCTTCTGAGCATTGATCCACATAAATATTTTTCAAGTGAAGATCTTGCAACTTAATATTTTTATTTGCCTTCAGATTTCGGAAGAGGTATTCTTGCGAGCTCAAATCGAACAAGTTGCGGTTCGAGGTGAACGAAAATTCTTACCGATCCGACTAAAAATATTAGCAAAATTGTAATAGGAAGAAGACGAGGGTAGATTCGAGGAACGAGAGGAGGCTCTCCTGCGCGAAGCGGTTCCAGAGCTTCTCCATCTCCAGCGGCTGGAGAATCCATCGTGCATCCATACACCTATTTCAATACCCTTCCTCGTCTCGACGGAGCTTTGCACACACTGTGTCCCGTTTCATTTGACCACTCAAACCTTTTACACAGCCTTCACGATCCTATAAAAAATTTCCTCCGAGAAAAATAAAAGAGACGACATTGAAAATCGATGAAAACGTGTCAGGTCCAAGTCAAAATATTTTCGATGGCAACTGTATTTTCGAATAGAAAATAGCCTCGCGGCTATATGGCGTTCCCGGCTATTGGTAGAGGGAATATTCCGCGTAATCAACTGAACGACGACACCCGTTATAGGAGAAAACGCGCACCAGCTTCTTTCGAGCCGACTTTGATCCCTCCGTAAATTTCCAGCGGCGCGAGATGAAGAAACCAATGGAAAGGAATTGAAGCGAGCCTGTTGAAATTTCTGCCTGCCGGATAAGTAACCATTTCCGGCGGATTTTAGATCTGGGACGGCCCCGGAGACTCGCGCCTGCGCCTGACAGCTCACGTTCATTGACAAGTATCTCTAAACCTGAAAGTCTAGCACCCTCTAGAAAAAATTACATCGTTGCTAGAGGAAAAGATCGTCAAATGGCAATGTGTGAAGCTCGCAGTATAACCAATAATTACAAAAAAACAATTCCGAGCGTCAGAAATAATATATTCTTAGCAGAAGTATCTCCGAATATTGGTAAAATGAAAACAATAATTTTTTTTTAAATATTCCAAGCTACGGAAATATTTTTAAGACGAACTAATTAGAAACTGCAAGATAACAATTTGCTAAAATGAAAGACACAATTTTTACAAGTATTCTGCATTTTTTAGTCAGTGAACTATTGGAACATTTCTATTTCTAATTGTCGATATTAGGAGTAAAGCGGATTTTTTAAAAATGATCTGGAGAAGCAGAATATTATGGAAAGGCAGACGAGGGATCTCCGCAGAAAGGTTAAACATAGCGTTTAACTCGTAAGGAGAACAGTATAAATCTGGCGTCGTTCTACGGCGATGGACGACTTAGCCCAAAGATTATTACGGCATGATTGAGCACCATAAACCCGGCGCGGAGTATCGCAATCGAGGAGCTTGCGGTTCGCCCGCATCTCCCTGGCTATGTTAAAGTGCAGCTTCCGGCGAACGTGTGTCAATGAGTAGGGAGAATCCGCTGAGTTATCAGAGAATCACGGTCGGCAGAGCGGTTGATCTATACCACTGATACAGGCTGCCCGACGATACGGGTCGAGAATGGCAGGTTCTATATTGATTACAAACGAATCGGCCGTACCTTCCTGCCAAAGAACACGCCCAAATCTTTCTTGTTATTCCTGTTAAACCAATAGACTTCAACACTTGCCAATTAAACGTCCTTCATCCTCAATTCGTCCTTCGGAACACTTTTTTTCAATTGTCTCATAAATGTATGAATGTCTGCTTTTCTGTAACAATGTGAGCTTTAATAGTAAATATTATTTAGTCGTTTCTGATTGTAGTGTCTTTAGAATTTCAACAATTGTACAATTAAGATTGCAGATTTTGTGACACCGACATAAGGATTAAAAATAGGGACAGTAAAAAATGTTAAACTATGATACAGTGAAAAACGACGACAGCGGTGGCACCTGCGTCTGGCTAAGAATGTAGAGAATGCATTACAGTGAACTACTCTCGACAGAGTGACTTGCGAACAGTGGCCGTACACCAGATTCGAGGAATCGTTCGAATGGAATTTACATTACCCGTTCCCCAAGACCCCTGATGACGCGCGCCGCCAAACGGGCATCAACAAGTCACTAACCGATTCGATTATTAATTAACTAAATTGAATTTATACCGGCCGGCATGCCGATACCGGATTCGATTAAATTAATCCTGTTGCATAATAGAAGGAACGATTGGTTTGTCGGGAAATAGTCATTGATCCCTTTAAATCCTTTAGTTACGCGCCCGGCCACCTGCGTGTACCGTGACATCATCACAAGCGAGTCATTCCGTGGAAAATATACTTCGTTATTTGGCCGCTGGTAGTCTCTCACCACTGACAGCCTTTTACCATTTGCCTGATCAGTTTGTGCTCGGTTGAAATGTGGAACAGATCAACTGATTATGCGCCAGTAATAAAAGTCAGTCATTTGTTAGTCTACGTGGTACAGTAGAATAGCACAGTCAATGATCAGACAAACTGGGATGACTAAAATGAATTTTATTTCGAGCAGCAAAGTCGTTCTTTCAGTTAGAAAATTGTAGAGCAAGTAGAGTAGAACAATCGATAGTCAGACGAAGAAGAAAGACAAAGGAAATGATGATAGTTTTCAAAGAAATTTGATCTAGTATACCATTTATATATAAAAGAAGCCAGAGAAATGATTCGTGAATTGAGGAAATGTTAGAACAAATAGAATAGAACAACCAATGGTCGGGCGGTACAAAACAAATGACAAAGATTATATTTTTCGCGGAAGCTGTATCTCCCATAGCATTTATGAATAGAAAGAGTCAGGAGAAATATTCTTGGAGCCAGAAAATTGTGAAACAATTGGAACAGGAGAACCAATGGTCAGGCAAGCAGAAACAAACGAGCACAATTTTATATCGTGCAGAAACAATTTGATACAGCATTTATGAATAAAAGGAGAAAGGAAAGTGATTCTCTCAGCCAGAAAATTGCTGTTTAAAACCGGCAGCGATACGAAGCACAGCGCAATCGGGCCATCGATTGGAACGGTAGAAAAAGTGCTGTCCGAGACGATAGCGATTTCTCTTAAATCAGCGTCCCCCGGATAGAGGCGGATTCAACGGTATCGAGTGACGTATCTCGGGGACGGTCTTTCCCGAAGAATCTTGCAGCGATCGCGGGAAGAGGATTCCACGATTTTCCCGGTGCAGGAAGTCAGTCAAACCATCGATAGACCACTGACCGGAACAAAAGTCGGCCGATGAACAATCGCCCGGTCTTTGTCGCCGGGGCATTCTTCCGCGGATCCGAATCTCGAGGCTCGAAACGGAATCGATTCGGACAGGCCCGAAGACAGGCCAATAATAAGGTAATAACGCCGTTGAAAGTCCCGCCGGAAAATTTTACGGATTTTCATGGAGAATCGCGGCTACGGCAATTTTGCTGTCGAACGAACACACTTTCGGCCCCTCCCCCGTCCCCTCTCTGCTCTCCTCCCTCGCCACTATTCTCTTCGATTCCGGAATCGAACCGATCGCTATAAGGTGGCAATCGCATGATAATCAGTGTCGCGTCGTTATTGGAAATCCGATTTCCTTACCAAATTGTGCTTCCGAATCGATTTGCCGGCACCGATGGGAATTTTCTTCACGTACCGGCGCGACCCACGCACTCACACTCTCGTTGATGCGTTCACATACATGCACACACATACACAAACGTGCACGTACGCGTGCAGCTTCGGGATTCCCTTCCGATCGTACGCGAGTGTTTACGAACGAGCAGCGTCGCAGACGTTCGCGCGCGCGAATGCAAAAATTCGTCGCGACAAAGCCCCCTCCGAACCCTTGAACGCCTGAAACGCTGTTCGCAGGTAGTCGCGAACCTTGTTGCTTCGTTTGCCATGCGACAAGTCGCTACAATTCCGGACGGAGCCTGTTACACTCCGTATACACTCCGGCGAAAAGTGTCGCGAGGATGAGACGCGTGGATTATTGTGATTTTATGCGGTGAGTTTACGCCGAGGGCGTCGATAATAATTTTACAATTCTAGTTGACGTACGGGAAAATTTTGGGACGGTGGATTTGGTCGCGTTTCATAACAGCCAAAGGAAACAGTCGCGTTTGCAAGTCTATTTCGTGCCTCTAGGAGATACTTGAATGTATTTGAATTGTTTAAATTTCGTAAGAGCACGTAACGTTTGTTGTTAAACATGAAACAAAGTATAGAAACCAGAGGGGAACATCTAGAACGCGGTTCTGGCGTTTCCACGGAAACTTCTCAGAGATTGGTCGGGCAACAACGATACCTAAAACAATAGCATGCGTATTTGGTTGCAGAATTGTTGCTGGGAGTACACGGGGGTTTAGTAGCTGTTTGTTGCCCGGAAAGAAGCGAGTTTCTCAGTTTCAAGGTATCCCGATTTCCATGAATATGACGTGTTCAAGTCCAGCCTAATTTCGTTAATACAGACTGACCCGTAACAGACCTATACCACTGATGCTCACTCTTCGCTTATTCATTTCGCGGCAGAGGATGACATAAAATATTCCTGGTAGAGTTACTCACTAAAAATGACTGGCTTCTTTCAAGATTTTTCAGATTTATTCAGCTTTGCTGACAATCTACGTATCAATAATGAGTGGTATGCATTCCTTAAGGGGAAGCGTCTTTAGAAGTTCACAAATTATAAAATAAACCTTTTTAGTTCCTCGAATAGGAGAACGAAAGTTTGCTGACACAGTTTCCTTACAGTACAAGATAAATACCCGAAAGTGCATTGTAGTCTGACCAATGACCGAGCTACATTACTGATCCATTTCCGTCGGCGTATTCATTTGACGGCAAAGGGCGACGTCTTTATGAAATCCATTCTCGCCGCAGGAATCCGGTATCCCGGAAGACCGTGCGCGCCGAGAAAACACTCCTATGGCAAAGCGGTGAAAAATAACAAGCCCGATAACACTGTAGCAACGGCAGACGCGGCGGTACGCGAGCAGAAAGCATTATTCAAGAATGCTTCGGCCTAAAGGGCGGCCAGGGCACCAAGGAAAACAGTGCACATTGAAAAGTTGAAAGCTCTCGGCGCGTACGAGACTCTCTCTTCCTCCCTCCAGCTCTCTCTCTCTCTCTCTCTCTCTCTCTCTCTCTCTCTCTCTGCGGGAGCATGTGTCCCCGTCGCAGCTTCCGGTGCTATCCGACGGGTTCACAACCCCCGCGGCACACAACAAGCACGAATCGACGTTCGCGGCGTTTCCACGTAAACAGGAGACCTCTCGAAGTGGCTTTGAGGCCGCGCCCGGGGAGCGGTCGAGCGCGTATCTGCATAAAGGTGCGCGTACATAGGTGTAGACCCGCCCGACCTCTAGAAGGTTTGAAATGTATCCGTGTATCCACGTTTGTCTACGTTTATACTGGGTGGGTCTGCTCGATTCTTCGCCCCGCGTCACTTTTCGATTGTGCTTTGTTCGCTGTGGTCGTCGAGAAGAATCTATTAGGTTCTCCCGAAAGTTCGATTCGTTTCCAATTAGTGCACACAATGCGAATTCAACCTTATCGTTCGTATATCCTCGTATTATTTAGCAACATTAACACGTTGACTACCACGTTGAGCGTATGTGGCTGACACAATTCTTCGTCTACCTTTACAAATTAATTTTGTTCACATTACAGTTACTTGAACCAAACTTCATTAGGATTTATACGATCCAGAAGAGTTCAGGAAGTAATGTCCTAACGGGTCATACAACATTTTGGATCGACGAGAAGCTTAACAGTACTATAATAAATCTTTAGGGAACTCTTAAAAAGATCCTATTCGAGTTTCTAAGGTTCAAGAAAAATCATCTGGGGTATTTTGTGCGGGATTTTGAGGGTGGTTTGAGCGATGAGCCACCCAGTATGCGCACGCACAGAGTAGAACGTCGTCGGCTATGTATCACGAAGTTACGTATCTCGGTTTTCGCGGAATCGAGTTTGTGTACATGTCAACGTAATAATACATTTTCGTGTACGGCAGCCACGACGTACGACGCTGGGGGCTGAATGGAAAAGGGGTGGTCGAGGGATGAAGAAGGGAGAGTGGAGGCAGAAGAACAACCTAGTCGTACCGAAACAAGCAGAGTGAGAAAGAAAGAAAGAAAGGGTGAACGAAAGAGAAGCGGAGGAGGACGAGACGCGCGGTCGAAGTGACTACTTGTAGCAGTCAAACCGAGGTAAACTATCGGTTTGTATCAGCGCATGAACCGGCCCCCATAACTTTATTTTATCCTCCGGGGTTATATCTAGATTTATTGGGCGGACGTTGGACACGCTATTTCGGCGTTATTTATGGCCACGTCACGCCGCTGCGCGGCGCAGTAAAGTTGCAGCGTTGGACCGCGCCGAATCGCGTCGAATCGCGAGCCGCGCGCATAGACCAACCATCGCGAAAGGTTCGCCGATTTATCTGGCCTGGTTCGCTCGATTGCTGACTCGCGAGCCATCCCTTGCGTCCTCCTGCTCCCTCCTCTCCTCACTACCCCCAAAAAGCCCTCTCATCTCGCGATCATGGCCACACACCAGCGGAAATAAGCATCCAGCCGCGCCGATAAACGGGTCGATCGAGACGACCAGATTCCCATTCGTTTTTCGACCATCTCCTGCTTTGTTCTCCATCGTCCTGTTTTCGTACATTCACTAGATATTTCTAGGTAACTCCTCTCGTGGGAAAATTGGGGGAAAGGTACCATTAACTTGGGAATGTTCATTTGTATGATTCAGGCAAAGTCTACGACACAAATTTTTGTGTTTATGTATCAATTGCATACAAACATTAAAATTGATAAGAATATTCAAGGTACAATTGTAGCAAAGTCATGATTCACAGGCTTGAATCCCCTTTCGTTCGCATGATTTTAGCACAGGCTATTGTCCATGAGTTATTAGGTGGATCAAGGAAACTCGCATTTCGTCAGAAAAGTCCACTTTGTAGAAGAAAAATTTATTGAACCATACCGGCCCATTATGTTGAGCAACTTTTCCCTGCCATCTTTCAAGTAGTTTCATTGTTCCGCCCTTGAAAAAGTTCCCATTGTTTTTAGCGAAAAGCTTTCTTCACACCTCGAAGACAAATGGGGGAAGTTTTCGATCAGACCGATACCTGGATTCGCTTGTTCAACGAGGAAATTCGATCATCGTCTAATGTTGTACAATGTTCGAGAAAATATTCTGACACATTCTCCAGCAGTTCTTGATTCTAAAATTCATTAAACCCCCTTTGTGAAACGCGAGAAAAATGTAACAAAGGAAATTCATAAATCCCTGGCTATACTGCTACACGTTATGAATTTAAACGACAACGTGCGTAGAGTTAATTGGACTCTCGTGGTCGTCAAATACTGGCAGTGGTTGGTGCTCATTTATAAATATTAATATCTCCTTCCAAACAAAAGAATATGTTACGTGAACGACATAACACTCGAGGTTTATAGACTAATTTGCACCATAAAGACTCGCAGAAAAATTCAGATTTAATAATTGCTATAATACATTATGCTATCCCAAAAATTCATTTCATTTTTGCGGAAGTAAATTTATCATTGCGAAAGGAATTGTTGGAACACCCTGATATTTTGATAATCAGGATGACGGAATCTATAAATCTTTGAACAAACTGACCCTAAGGCACTCTTGCCTAATCTGTGGTGATGCGTAATTTAAACCAGCATAATCCGCAGCAAAGAAGTCAAGATCGAAATAATTATACCAACCACTTGAATTCATGAATTTAAAAAGCTGGTGGGTTCCTAGAGGGTAAGAGCGCTATCAAGTGTACCGCTGCATATTCTTAATTAAGTGTAACGGTGTGGGACAGATCCGAGGCCACGGGGTTAGATAAATTCTCCACGGAACGCGGATACCTCCAACCTCGCATTAACGTATCACCCGAGGATTAGCTGTGTCCTCTTAATTCGAGGGAGCAGCTTTAAGCTCGCCAGTTTGCGGTTAATAATAAACCTCCTGGCATTATGCCAACTGTTACGATACCGTGGGATGCACGCACCTCCGTCGTAAAGTGCACCGTTACACGTTCACCCGGCAACTTTACGAGTTTCCGGGATGTTTGTTATTAAATACGACAGCGTAAACGACGGGAACCGAGCGGGTCCTTACCTCGGTTGCTTTCTTCGCAGATCAGGGCCGATTTGTCTCTCAAATCGGGTCCTGCGACCACTGGTACGAAGGATTCAACCACTAGAAATTTTTTGACAAGCCCCAGGACAATGGAGAAATTTATTTTGTTCATTAAGGAAATCCCCGTGGTAACATTGAACCAACAATTTCATTAATGTTTGTAGAAATTATTTTAAAAACATCGCACTGCTGGAAACACTAATTTGAGATATTATTTTGACTTCCTGTGTGGTAAAATTAAATTACAAAAGAAAGTAAATGACTTAGACGTTAAGAAGCATTGAAATTGAAATTTTCCATCTATGTCTGACCATAGCTTGACCATCTCTATTTACAAAAATGTTTACCAGCACTCTCTACGTCTTTCGGTATGGTTTACAGGAAGTCTATGGTATAGGGATGATAAGGCCAATGGGAAATAGCCGATACCGTATCGACGGATGCATCAATTCCAAGTAGAAACGGTCTGCAGTGGTCAGACATGTCGGCCAGTTATAGAGCAAAGCATTCCTCCATCCTCTCTAACTTTGTTATCTGTTGCTAATCCATTTTGGGCCGATCTATTCCTATATACACAGTTAATTAGTCGATCCGCTTCTCTATACCATCCCCTACACGTCCGAAGTTACGGTTGATATTAATGCTCCTGATCCGTTGCCAAATCTGGTAACTTTGCGTTACTATTTAGATCCTGCGTAACTAGTTCAGCCGGCTCGCAAACTGATTTGTGGCTGTGCTCGAGAAACGATGCAGTGAAACGACTCAGAGAAAATCTTCTTACATTCCTTATTAATCGCAGAATATATAAAGTGCCTAATTCCACAAAACTATGTCGTAGTTATTTAGTACGAAACTCTTCTTCGGCTCTTAGATTTTGAATAATTTCTGTAGATTTTTCTGTTTCGATCCGCGATTTTTTAAAAAATCCCTTTTTTATTTCTTTTTTGCGATTTCTGGAAAATTCTCCGTGATGATCTTGTTTTCCGCCGTTAAATTTGCAATGAAGTTGCACCGTTGCGTTCATTTACATTTCCGAAAGAAACGTGTGGATGCAAATTCCGTGGGCAGAACAAAGCGATAGACGGATGCAACGTGTGCATCGCCACCGCAAACGGTGATTAAGAGGAAGTCGCTCGCGCATCGGGTGGTACTTCGCAATCGTTCGATGTTGATTTTGGCAAACACTTCGAGACTGAATCAACGCCCTTTGTGAGCTCTATTCATGGAAAGCACGCGGGTCCTCTAATTATAATGCCGATCGATACACGCGATATTACGCGGCCGTCCTATTCACTGCGCGATGTATTAATTGCATCGCGTCGCAAAAGTTTCGTTAATAATCCACCCCTCCGACGAGCTCCCACTGTAACCGTCCTCATAATTCACCGCGACAATACATCTTTGTATTCTCCCCGAAATAAATTTCATCGATCACAAAATGAAAACATTTGACACCCTTCTAACCATCAATAACGAAACAATACTGCGCGAATGCATCTGCGATGCAGCGGTTTGTCAATCGGCTTTGAAAAAAAAGCAACAATTTATCCGAGCTTCGTTGGGTTCTATAAGATGCAGCCCCATGAAAAATATGGACAATTCACTTCATCTCGCAGAAAGTGGAAATCACTGTAAAAAAAACTGGACTGTTGATCAACCTCCATTCGAATGGATAAAAATATTTTTCTGCCAAAAACTGAGGGAATAGATATTAACAAAATTATTACCGAGAATTTACCTATGTATAGGAGAACGTCAAATCGTTGCAGTATGCTTTGGAGAATGTTTACAAGACTGTGTATTAACCATCGCTTCAACAGAACAAAATATATTTATACAGGAAATTGAAGTGTTGAATATGTAAAAGAAAATAGCCGAAGTTTCGCCCGATATATGGAGCAATAACAGTCAGGATATTAAACATCCAAAAGAAATTGTTTACAGAAGTCCATGCAGATCCTGTTTATCCTAATTGTTGACCGTTCTGGGTAACGGTATTCCCTTCGTCGTAAGTACACTTCCAAACAAACGCGGTCTCGGTATCCATTTAGTGTTCTTCTCTTGGGTCCTTTTTGATTTCCCTCCGATTGCATCGATCACCGGTTTGTTTATTCAGACCAAACACTCGTCGCGACCAGATATACTCCGGGCTCGTGGTTCGAACATCCGTGCTCTCCGTGCTCTCTCTCTCCCCCTCTCTGTCTCTCTCCCTCTTTCCGAATAATTCTCGGGCCCGGGCGTTCGTTAGTTACACCATCCCGTAACGACCTTCGTTTGTTCCGTTTCATTGGCGAAAGAACGAGAGAGGGAGAGAGAGCGGGGAGAGTGCGGGGAGGGAAAGTTGACTAGAAACGGTGGACTGTTTCCGTGAAGTGACGGCCTAAGAGGTAGCCGACGGCGTTACGGCCGCCACTAATTATGCCGGCTGGCGTGGCCGCGCGCGTTCACCCTGGCCAGATGAAGGGAAAAGTGGAGGACGAAGTAGGGCCGGGCAAAAATTTAATTACAACGACCTTGTTTAGTGCTCCGGGGAACTCGGTCGTCGGAAAGTGAAACGACCGACGTCGACGTCGCACGGGTCTTGGAATTCTTCCGGTACGAATACGACTAATTTTTTCGAAACTTTCCTTAACCTAGAAACAATCCCCGTGGCTCGTCGTGCGAAAATATCACCGCGGCTCCTTCATCGTTTCAATCGCACGTATTTTAAACGTAAACACACCTTCGTAGCTCTTTCAAGGGATAAGAATCATTTAGAATACTGTGCGGCTGATTTACACTACTTGGCTGATCGATGGCTGATTCGTACTACTTGTTTGATCAGAAGTAGACTTTTACTGCCAGTCCAACTAACGACGTATCGTATTCTGGTCTGGCCAAGTATCCTGTTCTACTTGCATCGTCAGTAAGTATCCTATTCCACTTGTCTGACCAGCAATCCTGTCGTTCCACTGGTCTCGCGACTCGCAAGGTCCTAACGTGCAATTTCTATGGTCCCTACTGGGTATAAATCATTGCTAACTAATTAATTAATTAATGTACTTAATAAAACATATCATATAAAATGAAAGGACAACTTTTGGGAGAAATCGTCCTAAAAAATGTTTAAGGAATTAATAGATAGTTTCTTTCGTATTCAATTCATTTATTTCGATGCTGACTCCATTGTCGAACGGAAAATTGTTTAGGAGCCGATATTTGCAAGCACTATTTCGAACGAGGTTCGTTTGAGAAATCCCTGGTTGAATTCGTTGTCCTCCAGCTGAGCAAAGTCGGTCGGCTGCTTAAAATTCTGTTACGAGCCTCGGGTAAAAAGGGTGGGAACTGGGTTGGCGTGCGGGAAAGTCGAATACAAAATAATGAACTTTCCGGCGCTATTAAAATTAAACAGGGGCTCGATTCTGAATAACCACGGGGCCCTGAAGTCACGAGAGGGATTCAGGAACGCGTGAAGTTTTCCTCGGTGTTATTCCGGCTCGCGAGAGATCGGAGAATCTGGTAATTAAAAATAGCCGAGGAACAGAAGAGAAAGAGAGGAAAGGAGAGCGTGAGAGAGGGGGTGGAAAGGTGAAAAGAGAAGGGGTGATAGAAGGAGTGCAGAGCCACAAGAATAATTTTATCCTTGACGCGAGAACGGCGTTGTTTACGGAGAGCTCGGAACAATGAACAGCGTGGCTAACAAGGCGGGTAACTTGATAACTGCACCGGAGAAACCGCGTTGTTCCTCGTGACCCACAACTGTCGAATACATACAGACAAACCGTGCGTTTCACTGACGTCAGCGGACTCAAGAAATCATTTTTGCAACTCGCCAAGTGGATCGCTCTTCCGTTAGGTTTCACTTAAATCCTGTTGATTGCGAAGATTTCTTTGCAGGAAGTTGTCTCGCGAGGGGAGAAGTCTCGGAAAAGTTTTAATTCGCCCAAGATACTTGATTAGGCGAGTTAGCGCCTCCGTGATGTTGTCAGATGTACAATTTCGTACACTCGTTTGTCCGCGTGTCTTAGATTTATAATTCAATAGTAAAAATCAATGATTACTGACTTGACTGTACAAGGAATATAGTTTTCAGTAGTGGAGATCAATGATTAGGGAAACCGTTCAGCACAGATTGGTATTCTAACCGAGTCTCATTTCCCAGTGGCAGATACCAACGGCAAAGAATACATTCAATGTCGATACCGCGTCTGGTTTCCCAACAGCTTCGATCGAAATCGATTTCCCAGTAGTAAGAGTCAATCATTGAGCTCATCGCTTTCGAATAAATGGAATCTACAAACGGTCCGGGGTTCGGTTTTGAAAAATACTGACACTTATCGACGTATTTCCAAGTAGAGACGGGAACTGTCGCGGAAATACAGTCCCATGAAAGAAATTTCGATCATCCGTAGTCCTTTCTGATGGCCATCAACTGGGACAAGAACTGCGGACTCCCGGGACTCGCCACCGACAGATTGTTCAACCAGAAAGACCGAGTGGAACTCTGTCCGATAATTTGACGTTTTACGGCCACGCTCTCCCGAAGGAAAAGGAGCTCGTACTCCTCCCACCACCACCTTCTTTCCAGGAATTCCCGGTTACTCGAAATCGCTCGGCAGAAACGAATATGTAGCAAAGGATTCCTTCTCCACGTTTCCGGTATTCTTTCCCGTTCCCGCCGCGATCTATCCTCGAGTGGCCGGGTCACACGTAATCGACATTATCGCGGTTTTATCGACGACGGAAATGATTCCCCGTACAAGCAAATATCCCGCTCGCTGTGTTTTATCGTCGCGGATACTTACGACCCTGTTCGAACGACGACGGGGAGCATGATTGTCGTGAAGAACTGCAGGGTAGGCGCCGCTGTCCGCAGAAACTAAGAGGATAGAGATTAGAATAGTAGACTGGGAATTATCGACTTGTTCCTACTCCATCTTTCACGTTCAATGCAACGGCCCTTCAAAGGGAGGAAGGAACCGAGTAATCCTGCAATCTTTCTTCTCGCAGGATTAACTTCAAATATCGAATCACGTTTCTTAAATATCTGAGTCTCGAAATTCGGAAAGAAATTTACTGGAAATTGTGTCGCGTTGGGTTGCGAAGACTTTGAAACTTGTTTTTCAGTAGTATACATTTTCAGTAGTTACATGATTTCGAATAGCGCAGGTCAATCATATCTGAGACATACCACAAAAAGCATCTGAAACGAACAAATACCTGCGCAGCATCCATCAGAAACAATTTAGACGTAAATATTAAATTAATTCGGATGAGTAAAGTAAATTTCTAACTGTGTTAATTATGTCTTATGAATCATGAAGAAATAAGGATCTCACAGAATTTCTCATAGAATTGACGAAATAGAACATGTATTTTTGATGCTGCTTTTTATCAGAAATCTGAAAATATTTTTTTACTATCCCGATACCACAAACACGAGGAAACGGTGGTTTTCCTTATGGTACGCTTGTTGGCAGGATAGCGGAAAAACGTGTCGGTGTACACGAGAGAGCCGCCTATGAATCCCGTACAAATCGGATCGCATAAACTGTCGCGTTCACGAGTACTGTTTACGGGTCGTGCTGCGTGGAAACTCGGGAACGCGGCCCGAATCCATTCGCGTTCAAAAGGACACGGCAGAACGGATGCGTTGCAGATGTTTCGTAACTAATTAAGGGCTACTCGTTACTTTGCGACGCGTTCCCCGTGTTCTCCGGAAATAACGGACGACAGGAACCGTTCCCGATGAAATATAAAATCGCGAGCTGCGCAGCGAAAAATGGGGACTACGAATATTAGAATCACTGTAACACAGTTCCAAGTAGTACAAGTCCATGCATGAGTCAGACCACTAAATGCACCTGAAACAAACAAATAAATGCATAGGATCGATTAGAAACTTTTTCTACATGAATATTACATTAAGTAAGAACAGTGTCGTCAATCTTTAACTGTGTGAAAATAAAATTGTTTCCTATCTCACGGACGAATTGAATTCATAGGAAGAACCGATACAATATAAGTTTCTTAGGTACTGCTGAAAATCAGAAATCTGAAAATTAAATTTGCAGAGCCCGAAGCAGTCGTCCATTAATCCTGCAGCTGTTCGGCCGAAATACACGAGTTTTTCGCTGTCTATTCAGCGGAGAAGTCGAGCAAAGCGAGCGTTCGCCCCGATAATGCGAGTGTGAGGTTATTTCGCGAGCGGAAACGAGGCCGTGCGACATCGCCGCCAAACAGGGTCGCGTCAACGACGCACCGTCAAAGTGTATGTCGCGGCGAAGCCGTCGGAGAAGAGCGTGGATCCACGAATTTATCTTTTCTGTCGCGGTGGAACGAGCACGGGCTCTCTCGCGACAACGTTTTCACGAAAACTCCGGGCGCCGATGGGGTCCGCGCTTGAAACCCGGCAATTAACACCGTTTTCGACGAAGCCGGGTTCGCAACCGGCTCAATGGAACCGGGAGGGGACGAGGCTGCGGCATTGAGCAACATTGAAGCACGACGAGGCTGACAGTCTCGCTGGTCGCTTAAGATACACGTTAAATCGACGTGTACCAGCCTTCCGGCGTTCCTTCCCATCCCCTCGGCCTCTTTCAGGTGACTAACACTGGCCGGGCTGCATCGTTAGCAGCCGGCACAGAAAACCCCGTCGAAAGACGCGGACGGATTGCGCGAACAATCGCCTCGAAAATGCAATTGTTTTAACCCGGGGAATGCCTTTCGCGTTGCGCTGGCGTTGTACTGCTTAACGTTGAACTGCCCCCTGGCGACAAACATTATACTGTTGCACATACGAATGAAGTTGGTATTTGTTACAGGAACAGAAATTAAGAGAATTAAACACTACCAGAAAATTCGAAATCGTCGGAATCATTAACGATAAAATTGATTTAGGAATGTAGTGATTCATTGGGCTCTTAGCAGATCATTGAGTGTGGACGTAGAACAGCCCGTTCCCGAGTGATCGATAGCTATTGGTTCCATTGAGCAAGCAGACAGTCGATCGAACATTATCACCCAGTAGTATAAGTAAATATCATGTCGGGCTCCAATCACAATGTTCCAACGTTTACTGGTGTACTGAATATTTGAATGGATCGTGACTGGGGCGGAAGTGAACCACCGTGGTGTAAATCAAGTCTTGAGCAAAACCGACACCACCAGGAACAAGTACATATCTCGAGCAAACTGGTCGACGAGCGCTAGTAGTATAAGTCATTAGTGGTCGGACGCAGCTCGCGATCACTGCCGGACCCTTAGATCGCGGACCTCGGATCGATAGCTGGAGTGTTTGGCTGATGGGTTTCGGATCTGGGTCGGTCTAACCGCGACTGACCTAATCCAAACCCCTTGGGAAACTCTATAAGATTAATCTCAAAGAACAAAAACCAAGCAATCTATTTCTAAACAATTTGTTTTTTAGAGAGATGGGTTGAGGAAACTTCCTGAAACTTTTAGCAGGTGTTATTTATATTAATACTAATATTAATACTAAACCTACCGAGCCTTAAAAATAACTGGTTCGTATTGCCTTACGAAAATGAGAAGAACGACGGCGTGTAATAATTTTTAAATAAAATTGAAATGCATCAGACTAATTCCGTGTGCGGTCGAGTGCTGAACGCGTGTGTACGATTCAATTCAATTGAATGAGCTGCGTCGTGAGCCTTGGAAGGTGGCGCGGCGAAATATCGTTCCCGTCGACGCTTGCAAAGGGTAGAACGTTGCCAGTGGGGTTGGAAAAAGCACGGTGTTACGAAGTGAAGTTTCCGGGTCGGAAGGAGCGCAAGCATCGAGTTGACTTTATCGAGTCTGTCGTAAGCAAATTTATAACGAGATTCCAGGTGGCCATTAACGAGCTCCAAAGTCGCCGGGGCGAATGCGGAATAATCGTGTTCCGGGGAACAACTTTCGTAACGACAGGGACTATTTATAAACGATTATTCGGCTCGCAACGATTCTTTTGAGCGACGATGAATTTCTCGCTATGTTCCGGTACACTTCAAACCGATCGTTCGGTGTGAGTTCTGTTTGCAGCCGGCAGCATACGAGAGACTTTCCTTTCGCGTGACCTCTGCTCGCGAGCCTTTTGTTGACCCCGGCTTTGAGCAAGTCTGCATGCAATTAATTGCATTCGCGCAGCGAACGTTGTCCTCGGACATCACCAGACAGATAATTGTGCCCTTTGATCAGCGTTTCTTATATTTTAGATTAAATTCCGAATAAACTCCCCGGACACGAGGACACTGCCTTTCATACTTGTCATAGGACACAGCAAAAACATGAATCACCAGCAGGACATTGTTTGCAAAATCACAGTGAAACGCAAGAACATATGTATTTCCAATTTTCACAAATGCACTTACAGTGCCAGCTTTCCCATTAAAAAACATATTGTTACGTTTTCAATGGCGTACGACAACAAATCTAAATTATTCGCGATTTTTAAGAGCAGTACACCCTGCTCTGCATAATTAAAGGATCATTAAATTGTATATTAGCGACGCACGTTTCGCTTAAAGTGCCATAAAACCGCGAAGTAATGTCGCAGATATACTTTGAAGTGATCATCGCAAAAGGAAAAGCTCCTGTAAGTGAATATAGATTAACATAATCCTCCATCTAAATACTCTGCTACCAAAAATCGCAGATAAGCTTTTAAAAGGTCCTCGTGAAGCAGAGACTTTTCTTTACCAGATCACGTTGAAATGGCACTAAACAAATTTTTCTACAGGTGCCAGTTTATTGGAATCCCCTAGCTAAATGACGTCAAGAAAGAGGGGTCGTTTATACGAGACAGACCTGGGCAACAGAACAAGCAGAACATTGTGAAGACGGCAGGGATTTGTTTAAAATGTGCAGGGATGGTGGGGTAGAAGATGGCGGTATAATTGAAGACCGGAGCAATTAAACGAAAATGGCGAATCCGGCAATAAGTCCTGGCCGGTAGCAATCGCTTTACGATCCGGCATTGATGAACAGACGCGAGCACTCGACGAGATGACCGGATTCGCCGATCGAGATAAATTGCCAGGGCATCGCTAAGGGAATTAAAGAGGAGCTAACGTCGGTCCCGAAGAGGAACGGACGCGGAAAAGACAAGGAGACGGATGTCCAGATGGGAACCAGCCTCAGGGAAAAATAAGCCCGGAACCCCCACGGGAAGGACACGCGAATTACAAAGGCACCCCCACCCCTCAGCCCCATCTCCTTCCTATTCCTGTTCCCTGCCCCACCCCAAGTGCCTTTCCGCCGTTTCGAGCACCGGTTCGTTGTTCTTCATAGATAAAGAAACGACGAAAGGAATTTTCTGCTGGTCGAACACGGCCGCGATTTACAAGGCCCGGGAAACAAAGGGCGGGAAGATCGAGTACGTGGATTGGGGACGATTCGAGATATCGAGGGACACGGATTTACCATGCTATTCCCCGTTCCCGGACAAAAAATTTATAGGACCGATCCGTTCGCGTTTGAATGCCCGCTCGATATTTAACGTCGAGAACGGTCGAAATGAGGATTTCTCGTTTCGTGATTCTGCCGGTGTCCCTTTGTTACGTTGATTCATTACAACGACAGTTATTCTATTCAACTGTATTTATATCTATGCGAAGTAGTAATAGCCTGGCATAGGTCAGACGACAGCCCTATCGGAACAAGATCGATCCAAATTGCAACTGTGTCGGGTTTGATGCACTTATTGCACAAATGACTAGATCAAATACAAATTAGTAAAATCATCTAGACAATCAGAAATTTCTGTTTCATTATTTTCAATCGATTAAAATTATTGAAACAGGGAACTAAAGTCTAGGTAGCTCCTGTATCCTTGTAATTTATACAGAAAATGTTTATCTTGCTGAAACATCCGCAGTCTAGCGATCGCATTACTAACATTCGTATTGTTAATTCAATAAACCGTCGGAATCTGAGCATCGAGTGCTCAGACAGAGATCGCGGGGCGGTATAAAAGCTCGACTGAGAGGACTAGATGAATGGGTGCTCGCGCGACGAATGATCACAGGCAGCCCGGGCGAGAAGAGGGTGTTTGCGTTATAGCGACAGCGACGACGACGACGACGACGATGGTGGTGGTTTTCTGGACAAAACCGGGACGAGGACGCACACGCGTTAACGAGCGTTGACGAGGATTCGATCGGAGAGGACAGGAGAGCGTGGCACGTCGCGAGACAGTCGTGTCTCGCACGCACCGAGGTTCGCTTTTCAACGCAGCGCCGATGATAGAAGGACGAGAGACCGGGGTCTCCCAGTTTGCATTCTACGGCCGACGTCGGCGTCGGCGTCGGCGTCGGCATCGACGGAGCAGCCTAGGCTCGCCTTTCTACGCGGAGGAGCAGAAAACAGAACGGTAGCTCATTAGCGGTAACAGGCAGCTGAGCAAGAGAGGAAGCTCGTTATCCATGGATACACAAACCCCTATCCTCCGCCCCTCCCCCTCCAGCCTCCCCCAACAGCGCAGAACGGACCTCCTTCGTGGATACGTGTGGTATACACAGGCTGTCTGCATCGTTCCCCGGCCGTCTGTTTCATTCCACCGACTTCCTGTTAGTTCTCTTTCTCTTTCTCTCTCCCCTCTCTCCTCTCTCTCCTCTACCACCCTCCCCTCCTCATCCGCGGCCTCTTCATTCGCCCCCACGATCTTTTCGACACGCTGCTACTCCTCATCCCTCGATCCGTCGCACCACCATTTGATCCGCGAAATATTCTCCCTTGCCCTTCGACGCGCGCATCGCTGAAATCACTGCGCGATTCTTCAGCTTGAACGGTTTCGTTTGCGGACGCGGCTCAACCCCTCGAACTGTGATTTCTTTTGTGGACCAAGTGAGCATAATTTCTTTGTCACTTCCTCTCAATAACCGGGTACCTACCGGGTACCATGTTTAGGATCGTTCGTTGCTCATCGATCTTTTGAAACGTATTTTTGAAGGTGGTCACGATGGGTTCTCATTGGTCCTAACGGAGCAGCAGTTCGTTTCGTTGACATTGAAACTAACGAGCCCCAATCGAGACTGAACAAAAACTGAAAGTACTTCGATGTACTTCAATCGCAATTCGATGAGGATTTTAATACCCTGGGTCAAAGTGGGCCCGGCCTCCGGCGTGGGAAGCTTAACTAGGGACGCTAAGAAGTCTACGCGCGTCGTTGTAGGTCAGCCCCTCGGCCCCTAACGAAGTTAGGCGGGTCCCGTCTAGCAAGCTCGACGCAGCAAGAACGTTTTCCACTGAAACCACTGCACCGGTCGGATCGGTTGCAGCCGTCCACCGACGTCGCGTGAAGCAACTCGAACCCGAGGAATGCTCGTTCCCAGTAATGCAATAACTGTGGCATCACAACGCCAGGATACCGCGAACGGCTGGCATTCAGATTGGTCGCCAACTCCGACCATCAAGCTTGGAAGCGTTTCGCGTCAATCGATGGCGATTCATTGGCAGAAAAACCGGGCGTCAATTAGAAATACTTCGTTATCCACTTACCCATCGGCCGGTGTGTTCGAGGAAAAAAGGAGAACCGCGGGAACGTAATGGGAAACGTGAAGCTGGTAACGAAGTGTCGGTTCTCCGAGGCTCGGAGTAGAATCGTGTTTCCTTTGTTAATTGCTTGTTTACTCTGGCCGGTGCAAGTATGCGAATCCTGCGGGATCGTTCCACTGGACGGATACCTTTTTTGTCCATATTTTACTTCACTTGTCTGACTATACGCTGACCGCTACTACTTACAGAGTGTGCACACTGGCTCGCATTTCCTACATTTACTTTCGGGATGCTTTTAAAAGAAGTTCTGCAAAAATAACGCGCTGCTTTGAGAACACGTGGGATATTTTTATTCATTCCACCATACCATGATTCCTCTAAAGCAAGCGAAATAATTATTAAATATGTCTTAAACAACTCCTCATCGTAGACTGTATATAAGATTGTAGAAACGAGGATACATGGAAAATCAAGTTCGAGGAGGAATAATACACTAGAACCAGCTGTGTGACTGCTTCCGTTTGTCCTGGAGAATTAAAATCGTTCGAAAGCGTCGAAATGTTTCGCAAAATTCGCGGTGCCGTGATTCTGAAATATTGAACGCGCCGGACAGAAAACTGTTCCACGGAAATTCGAGCGGTCCTGAAACTTTTCCTGTCTGAATAATCGCGAGCTCATTTCACTGGCAGGAAGAACGGTTCGGTTCGACGGTGGGAAGAGGGCACGAACGCGTTCATCGATGGAGAGGCTCCAATTATTTATCGAGCGGACCGCGACCGATTTTAATGGCCCATTGCGGGACAAATCGAACGACCTGCACTTCGACCCACATCTTTTTTAACCTTGTTACACCGACACCGCGACTAACTACGGTAAAAGCGAATTGGAGGGCCGAAAGTGCTCCCGAGGACTTCGTTAGGCTCCCAGGTATGCGGCACCGGTGAATAAAATTTAACGAAACCCTCCAATGTTAGAAAAGAAATTGGATTCCGTTTGCGTTTCGTTCTGATCCGTGTTACTCCCAACTGGAACAGGCTGCAGATTTTATTCATCCGTCAGGAAAAAGTGGATGGAATCGAACATTCGACACTTCTCGCTGCCTAAATCGAGGACAGCAAGCACAGTCAACTTATTAAAATTGATAAACGAAGAAAGACATTTTTATTTAGTTTCTATTTCTTACAACTAATGCAAACAATTTTTATATTTCCTAAATGCCCGCAGTCCAACCTCGTGATGAATTTGGATTGGGAATTTTGGCTTAAATCTGGTATGCAAAGTGTCTCTAAGCTAACTGATGGTTAGGTGTGGATTTGAATAATCGAGCGCTCATCAACTTAATTTAAATGGCCATTCATCGCAGCATCGTCGAGTTTGCTCGAATGTAGTGTTCAACGATACGTGGCGTGTTCACGACGATTTCACGGTATTCAGTCGAAGGCCGAACCGTTTCACTCGCCGCTGAACCTCTTAACTCTGCCTCGCGACATTTCTTTATCGTCGGCACGCAGGATTTAACTCGGTCGAATCATAACCGGCGAAACAACTCGGGCGTGTGATCGTTGATGTAGAGGCTGGCTCGCTGCACGGAATACTTCGTTTCAATGCCCGGATACGCACGGAGACGAAAATATAAATGGAGCCGCGATAAATTAATTTATCTGCGCCAAGTATGAAAGAAAATGAAACACCGAGAGACGGGAAATGAGACACCGGGAAAGACTGAGACTGTTTTAAAATACAGCTCGCTGCGGACGACGCTTAAATCATTTTTACTGTGTTTAAAAAATTAATTCCGACAGTTAATGGGACAGAAGACACAGAGAACTGCCAATTTTTATGCATTTATAATAATAGATTAAGTTCATTTAAGAATACGCATACGTTATAAATTTCTAAAAATTAAAAAATTTTGATCTTGCAAGAAGATCCGCAGTCTAGCAATAAATGCATAAAATCTAGTGATAAGCTGTGACTCTGCAGTTTCGATAACAACGACTGAATTAGGTACTTGATTTTGCGGGCTCCTTTTGGAGGGATCGTTTAGCAGGCAACGCGTTAATCTCTCTATTCGATTTTACCATAATACGGAACGTGAAATATCCATTTCACAGAGCATAATCAATGCGATACGGTTCAACGCTGCGACCAACGTCTACAGGGGAAAGTGTTCCATCCGTTTCATAAATAATTCTAAGAGCACCTGGTCCGAACACGTTAATTAAGAACCGGTAACCGGTAGAATCGATTAATGCCGAAGTAACGGTCCAGGTGAAATATTTACGAAGCAGTATCGGAGACCTAACTCCCCAACGGGATGCTGTTGATTTTTACCGCGGAAAGTTGGTGCTCGCGTTAATCCTCGCGGGTCAAACCGTACCGCGCTGTCTTCGCCTTCGATCCGGAAGTTGTGCCGGACTTCCGTTGACCTCGCACGAGAGTAACACGTAAATGGTCGCCGTCCCGTTCTCACGGAGTTTACCTGCGAGCGGGTTCTATATCAAGGTGTTCGACGAATTAATTCCCTTCTCTCCCGGAATAAAACGGCTCTCGTGATGGCCGCTGTCAAAGAGCGTCGCGTTGCAGCATTCCGGGTGGTGTCGGGTAATCTCGTTGACAAAAAAGCACAATCGAAACACCAAGTCGATAATCGCGATGCGAAACACAAACCGAATTCATTGGGGAAATTTCTATTCTTTCCATCATTTCGAAAAATTACTATTATTTTTGCAAATTCGACACTAACGAAAGCCACTCTGAAAATCGAAAACATTCAAGCTTCCAGCCATATTTTCTGGTTATTTCTGTTTGGAAACAGAGCTGGGCGTGCAGACCGAGTCGAAGAGTATATCGGCAGTCCGAAAAAAAAATAGATCCAGCTCAGTATTGCGATTTCGATTGTGTCGTATCGCGAAGGGTCGGCCCATAACTTTTTATTCGAAATTTTATTCGGCCGGCTTTTACGAGAAATATGCTGCTTTATTGAGAATCGTTTCTCCTCCGATAGAAACTGCGATCTGGACGATCTGTGTCCTTCCCTTCCGTCGACGATCGAGAGATCACAGTGAAGTTTAACGGGCGTTTAAAGCTGGTCCTCGATGTGCGAATCGTAAAGGGCGCCGACCGCCGGAGCAACAACCGCATTTATTATTGACAAATAAATTCTCGGGGACAGTGGAACCTCGGATAATATCCGATGGTAAAGGGAATCGATTGAATTACGTCGGCTCGGACCACGATGGTCTCCACTTAAGGGCCCCAGAGCTATCCTTCAGCGATCTTGCGCGTATTGACGTGCGGTTAATCAAAGCTGGCCAGTCGGCATTGTACTAGTAGACACCGGGATTACGTCGCGATTCGATAATTGCTGTCTTAGGTTATATCGCTACTAATTATCCTAATACCACGTTATATTGGCCGGGCGCTCGACGGGCCACTTCCGTCGGCGCATGACTAATAAGTCTGACAATTAACCGAGCCATGGCGACTAGGTTAACTGGATGACAGTGTCAGGGACTTGTTACAGGGTCCATGATTGTATTCGCCGTGTCGAAGAATCAACGTAATTAATTCTCCTAGTTTCAATTTTTCGGGAAATATTCTTCAATTTCTGAAGATGAATTTTGATGAATTATTTTCCTTTACGCCAACTTATTTTGTGGATCGTCGACGGATACTCTAAATATGCTTAAACGCAGTGAAATTTACCTTATAGACTGTGTAGATTGATTTTTGTGCAGTCCTAAGGAAGATCGAACTCGGCGTCTGATAATTGCTTGATCGAATTGTATTCTATATTTCGGTTTGGAAATGGTATTAAAGGCTTTCTAAGTAATTAATTCTGAATTCATGGGTTCCTTTTTACCCACTCGCGTTCTCGTTCAATTGTCACAATATTTGTTAACGTAACCGAGTACTTGTCTCATTCAAAATGATTCTATGCCTCAGAAAGGACAGTATCAATTTTCACGTAGAATCGTCGATAATCTACTTAATGTTTTCTGTTCAATACACAAGTGAACTAATTATAAAAAAATTTATAGAGACGTACCACATAAAAGCTAGAAACAGCAGACGAAGGTACGAGAGCAAGAGAGAAACGGAAAGCTATTTCGAAAAGGTAGGAAGGGATCGGAATTAGTTTCCACCGGTGGAATCCCAGCGATTTGTTGAAGGACTGAGCAGCTTTGTCGTGTGTATTTGTAGGGAGAGTTGTATCAGGACTGCAGGATCGACTGTTTCGACCGTGCAACGCCCCCGATGGCGATCAAAAACCGTCGAGGCGATGGCGCGGACGCTTGTAAACCGAGTGCCGACGAATAGGAAAATATATGCGCCATTGACGGATCGATCGGTCGGGGTTGATCGTAATCTGTTTGCGAACGGTGTATATCGAATTACCGGTCCCCCGATCCGGTTACCGTTGCGCTTGTAATCGACATAATGGTGAGTTTACGTCGATCAAGTATTGTTCGGGAGCATTGTTCGCCGTGGGTAACGTGATCCGGCAGATTCGCGCGGTCTTCGTTCCCCTGGTCTGATATTAACGTAGCCGTACGCAAACGGGAGAACTCGCCGATGGTGTTCGACCCTGTTACGCCCAGATGATTCCCGTTGAATGGACCTACTAATTTCACGATCGATCGGAACCGCGAAATCATGCACACCGATCGTTCACAGGGTTATTCGATCAATGGAAATATTATATCGACACCTGTGAGCTCTCGTGTGACCTCCACAATCCGAATCGTTTATATTAATGTTTGTATGCACAGTGGATCACCAGACATTATCAATTCTAGTTTGTATTGAATTTGTAGCGATACTGGAATTATAACACCGAAATTATTGACTCTTGAAGGTAAGTTGACTCTCTCTATTCTGAATAATGTCAGAATGCAGCAACTGGAATAATAAAATAACCATATACTCCTGTTTGTATATCCTGTAACCATTCACCTACGAAAGAACCACCTCTGGAACCATTGAACTGTACGTGAGACATTTTTCATCGTTCAACGGTTAATAACAGTCTCGTAAATCGAAGTGGTAATGTCTGGTGAACCTGAAGACCATTTACCGTTGATTTTTATCAAGTTATATTTTTATGTGCCGTACGAAATGTTCTAGCTCGAGAAAAGTTGATACCAAGGGGACACACAGCGACAATAAATCCGTTTGGACAGATCCGATTATTGGTACGCGAAACAGGCGATATTTGCGAGATGACGCGCCGACTCCTTCCCGAGGATTTATGAAGCAATACTAAAGTCTGGCGCTGACCCAACCGGCCAACAAGTCCTCGACACGTCGAATAAACAAATGCGGAAGGAACGTGCGCCACCGGTGAATTCCGTTCCCCGCCGCGTCGAAACGAGTAATTTCCGCTGCGCCTGTCGTCCCTGGGATAATCTATGCGGGCTGCCGCGCGAGCTGCGGAGCCCTGCGCTATAAGCACCTTCTTCCATTCTTTTATACCCCCTTGGACTTGGTCTATGTGATCGGAAAGGTAAATAATAGTCGTCTTGTCGGTGTGCTGGTGCAGACGATGAATTCATCAGCCAAGAATTTCTTGGCGTTTGGTATCCCTTCTCTTGGAAGGGGCCCAAGTCCTTTAAAAGGATCTCACTGTTTCCATTTTCTTTTTCAGGACACGTCGTTTTTTCTTCCGAGGACTTTCCATTCTTTGGTTACGTTGTTGAAGCATGTTCACTTTTTGGAGAATCTTTGCTTGCAGCACCCTTCCCTTCACAGGGCGAACCCTATTCTTGAGGGGCCTATTCGGAACCCCTTCTTCTGAAAAGAACTCGCTCTACCATATCGTTAAGATTTAATCACTTTAGAATTATATCTTTGTTCTGACTGGCCTGTTGAGTTGTTTCAGGCTAAATTGCGAATATTCAAGGCCACGATGGACCCCATAAGTTCTTCTTAAACATTGTCTACAAATCGTCTGCACTCCGTACATACCACTGACAGAAAAACCACGGAATTCTCCCGCAACAACCCCCGCTGTTTCTTCATTCCAACTCCCAATTGGAGCCAACAGAAGCGAACTTCCCGAGCGGAAACCGGAACACAGAGGAACTTTTCTCTTCGGATTGGGACACTCGTGTCCCACACACTCGGCCAGATAATTGCGGCGGAATAAAACGCAGCGAGAAACAGCCTTTAATCAGGGGTAAGTGGCGCGGTATTAGTGGCGGCTGTTTACCGGGCACCAAGTTTCGGCGTTAATTAGACTTGATTAAATTCAGGATCAGTGGATCTAATTTGTAAGAAAAATACGGCGCTCGGCCCTCTTTCGCCGGTGGGTTAATTAATTGACATAACGCAGCCGAGTGCTGAATTACACGCGTCCAACCCCGCGTGTCAGCTCGGGGAAACGTTCACAGAAGGCTCGGGAAAGATTTCAATTTTTTAATTACCCACCCTTTAACTGGCTAGCTGGACGTGCGCCGTTGAAAGTCGCTCGAAACTGTTTCCCCGACGATTTTTTACCCATCACGAAGACCTTTGCGCTATGTTTTTCGCGGGGCTCGCAAATCTGAACAATACGGAAGGGTGCGTACGCTTTTAGGAGTGGCTCCATCTTTCGCAGAAATCGCTCAGCTTAATTTTATCGCAGCCCGGCCGCGAAGGAAGGGGGTTTCGACCCTCTAAAAGGGCCGGGCTAAATTAAAAGAAAGGATCCGAATGAGACCGCGGCCGCAGAAAGTAATCACTTTATCTGCGCCCGCCACTCCGGCACGCTCGCTAATCTCAGAACCCCGCTTTAAGGGTGAATTGTCTGCTCGGACCAACCCCCATCCCCACAGCCCCGGACACCTCATTTCCATACACGCTTTTCGACCGTTCCCAGACGTCTCGACCCTGCGACCCATGGACCCTGCAACGGGTGGCTGCATCTGATAAGACTACGGCCATTATTTGCTCCAATAATGAGCATTTCGTCAGGAGCAGCACTGAAATTCCAGTTCAAAGAGGACCGAGAATGACTGAAAAATCTGGACGTATTCGTGCATTCAGATTAAGCCACTTAGATTCACCGTACCGTAGCGGACTATTTGTAAAAAATAAACTTGCTGACGCAATCGTTAACATGTTAACCCATTGCACTGTAATATCGAGTCGGACACCAGGTGGTTTCAGGAGGTTTCGTTAAGCCATCATTCCAAAAGAAATTCCAAGAAATTACGCGTTGCTTTTACTGGCTTGCGTGAGCGTCCCTCCTTAAGGGCTCGTTCCGCACGCCTACCAGAACGGCGGAAGTGTTTCTATGACTGGAACGCCTGTGAAAAGAATGTAAAATTATCTGCACACCGGTGCTTTTGAAGTCGCGGCGCAAGGGTGAAAAAAGCAAATGCTTTCTACTAGGATTCCGTTCCCTTGAAAGTTTACTTTAGAGAATTATCTGCGAGTTACTCTGCACGCTTATGAAATACCATAAGTTTAAAAAGATGTTTTAAAAATTGTGTTTGATTGCTTCTACTCTTATAAATAATATTTGGGCTCTCTCTCTCTCTCTTTCGCTGAAAAAGCGACTGTACGGGGGGATGAATTATTAGTTGGACCACGATACGCCGGTAGTAGAATGAATCAGCTCGGACGAGGAAGTTTCGAATAAATTTTCGATCGGGCGCGCCTTCGCCTATTCATCGTGCGCTAAACTAGGCCCGGCGTGTCGCTATTACGTGTTCGGTGGTCCTCCCCACCACCCTAACATGTGCGTCGCCACTAACCCCCGGGATAATAATGTTAGAGGCACGCCAGGGATCACCGTTAAAATTTCAAGCATTATAACCGGTTTATCGATCGTTACCGTCGCGGCGCGCGCCGTGCCGTTCGCGAAATTTACTGGAAATTTATCCTGTCGCGTATCGAAGTCACGTAATATTTGCTTAGAATACGCTTCCCCAAGTATCGACGCATTCGCCGAGCCAATCCGCCGTCCAATATTGCCCAATTAAACTTTCAGATCGTCGACTTTACCGGCATAAAAGCAAATTGCTCGGGGAAATATGACGGCAAGCTGCTCGAAAGTTTAAAGGGCGATCGCGATACCGGCAACGAATATTATTCGACAACAATACAAACCGAATGCTGTTTTGTATTTCGATGCCGTGAACACCCGGCTGCGTTCGGCTACCATTTCCAATTATCAGCCCGCCGATTTTTCTGCGAACTTAACTCGCACGAGTTGCTTCTCGCGAGTCGGAATCGAAGAAACATTTGCGTCTTCCTATTAACACGTTCAGTGGCTATTCGTAATCCTACAAGTTTTCCATAAAATCAGGGGAACTGAATTAATGAAACCAAAACTGGGAAGAAAAAATTTATCATACTGGTTACTCGTTTAACCCTTGCACATCCTTCATTTCCTCATCCAAATTAATCTACTCGGCTATTCCAGAATAAACATGAATTCAATTCAACGTGTTAACGGGTCAAACACAAAACTGAAAAGACATTACACGAATTGAAGGAAAGCACATTTTCGGTTACCTACAATTGCTTCCTTCCTGTATAAGCACGATAAATATTGAAATTTCCTTACCGCCGTTCAGCATTCTAAATTCTTCGTAACAAACCGAGGGAAATTCTCTCGCAGACAAATAAAACTTCGAAAGTTCCCGACATTTCAAGAATCAAGTTCCATGGGACCAATAAAGAAGAATTTCTTAACGGACTCGCGAATGAAAATTGCTAAAGAACTTTCCTCCCTTGAAAAGTGAAAATACACCACGGAACAAAGAACCGTCTAACGCGATCTGGTGAAACTGTCAACGTCACTTACAGAGACTTCCTTTCTGTTCAAAAAAAAAAAGAAAAGAAAAAAAAGGGAACAAAGGTCTGCTCATTTATCTCATGGCCCGTTGATCGTCGATTCCGTTCGTCCGGCGGCGAAACAAAACGCCCGCCTGTTCTCGCCCGACAAATCGACACACAAGGAATTCCAATTACTCTTTAAACGGGGCAGCGGCATCGTTCCATAAAATCCTAAATTGCTGATTCACGATGCTCCACGATCGGATCCCGTTTCGATAGCTGCTAGCCAAGTCGGGGGATGGCTGACTTTACGAGCGCCCCGTACAAAGAATGGATCAATAGGTAACACGCAATCGCGACCGGAAGGAACGAACTAAGAATTACGACGAAAGAGGGAGAGAGAGACCTGCAGCCGGTGTGTTATGAATGGGCCCGGGCCACCGACTTTCCGGAAACATAAAGAAATTTTTCCGATACTCGTAGGAACTGGCCGGTGCCGCCTTGAATCACGCCCCGGGGCTAATTCGTATGTGAAATTAGAGCCCCGCGCTGTTGCACCTCATTTTTCACCGAACTTCCTAATCCCTTCACCGAAAATTACCACCCACCCTGTTCCACTGTTTCTTCTATTCCCTTTTTACCTTCTATTGTGTCCGGGAGCCTCGAATACATTGAATTTATAGTTAAAATCGTTGAAAGAATAAATACATTCTCATCGAGTTTCCGCTTCCAACCACTCATATTGTAAATTAGTGTTTCGCATAAAAATTCACAGTCTACTTATAAAAGAGCAAACCTATTCCCTGGTGCAGTAATACTCTTCGCAAGATATAAAAGTACAATTTAAAAATTGTTTCCAGCCTGACATACTTTCTCAGATCGATTTTCTCTTCAAAGGAATTCCACATTGCGGATGTGCCTTCTCAAGCAAATTTGCCACAACTTTCCAACCTTTTATTACATCGAAAACGTGTAGAATAAGAAAATGATGTTTGCACTTGCTTTCACAGTTAATCAGAGTATTTCTTACGTTTTTCGTCGGTGCTTCATCAAGTTCGAAGGACGAGGGTTCGAGTGAAGTTCAGATTTCGAAACGAAGGGCGAAGAACGTAACGAAGCGGTTCCGACGACGAACGTCTGCCGGTGCCCGGTAATTACGATTCTTCTAAAAAGCACCGTTTTCCCGTCGGCCCTCGCGACCGTTCTCGCCGTGTCCCGATACTTAGCCGGCAATTATTAAATTACTTTTCAGCCGGGTATCTGGCGAGAGGTTAGCTCGAGGAGCACGCCGAAGACCCGGAGCCCGGCGTTAATTGGAGTTTTAAGTTGTTCGAGAACTATTGACAGTTCGCGACATCATATCGCGACGACGGGGAGCCGAGCTGTTTACTGGGTCGCCTGGACGAGAATAGACGGTAATAATAGGCTCGGATTAATGTTGCTGTGATTAAACACGCCGGAACGCCGCGCCGCGAGAGACTCCGCGTAATTAAAACTCGAAACGCGCTAGACGCAAAGCTTTACGAGCCCGCTGGGATCGCGCTTTTATTTTTCTCGGGAATTCCTTTCTGCGTACGTCTCAAAACGTTGTTCAACCTTTCGCTGCACTTCGTAAACAATGATTAGAATTTCAAAACAATTCTTGCCATTGTGCTTGTTTGAAGAAATATTTTAGTCGGAGGAAGAGACATTTCGGTTGTTCTAGAGTCTGCAAAATGAGACAAGGACATGGGAATTTGCACAAATAATCCCACAAAGTTCTTTTTATGTTTCGTGAAGAAGGAGTCATTACGATGGTCTCTTAATGAAGCTAAAGGCGATGGCAAATGAATTAACAATGAATTCGTTCCTTCAATCTCCATCTTAGAAGAGACAGAAACGTTTCCTAAGATACTAAACAAAATAATAGAAACATACAAATTAATACCATACTTTCTTAACAGATTTTCAAAGTGCAAGAGGATTGAAAAAGCACTTGGTGTTTTAACTTTTTAGAATTTTTGCTTTTATAGAATTTTGGCACAAAGTGTCAATACAACAAACAATGACTTTTTCTATTAAATACATTCCGAACTTTCTTGGGAACGAATTTACCCAGGATCTGCTAATCTTTGGAATGAAGTGGACATTTTATGACTATCGTTTACATTGCTTGGTTCAACCCAAATGCTTTTGGTTCCCGTTTAAATTAGTTTCGTTCCCGGGCTTTAAGTGTTTCACTCGATGGACGATACACATCGAGCCTCGTTGATAGATGGGTAAAGTGTGCTAAGACCGTGTTAACTCGGCGAGGAATTAAGCTATTCCGCAAGGAGAGAACGCGAGGAACCATTTATATGCGTTAAGACGTCTTAGCTTTCTTAGGAGAAGTTTTAACGACCGCGGACAGGGAGTTTCGCCAACCGTGGGGAGACCGTCGTGAAAGTTTTAATCTTAGCCAACCGCAACCACGATTGAGCCTGCCGCCGTTTTCGCCCACGCACATCCGCGCCCCTAACTCCTTGGGAAATCACGTGTCGACGACTGCGGAGTATCAATGAATTAGCGTGCATTAGGAAGTGAGCTGTCGAGAGAAATTAAATTGTACTTCTTGTTAATTATTTAGGGCTGTTCACTTTGCAATCTTCTTGTCCGTTCATTGATACGATCAGAAGCCTGTTGGAGAATCGCAGTGAACAGTGCAGGAAATTTTCGATCCCTCGATGCGAATTCAACCTGTTCCATCGTGGTGATTCAGCGGCGCTGCTCTAATTCTCCTAATGAGTTTAGAGGGAGTCCGCGTAGATTAATCTCGCTGCATTACGCGGGATCTTGCCCCGTGCATCGGCAAACAGCGAGCCAGTGCGATCAAGCTCGCCTCTCCCGATTGTGTTAATTAATACGCCCGTAAACGGAAAAACGGCCCAGTATTGGAGCATATCTTGCCACCCAGGAATGGAAGTAGGTTACATTATTCATCGATGCGGAATTATAGTGGTATTTGACGGGGGAACGAGTGGAAACAAGACCTGCATACGTTGAACTCGGATAAATCTTTGTTTCAAATCTTTCTGCAAATCTTCGCGGGCTGTACTGTTTATTTATCCATAGGAAAAATTGTTAGAGCTCAAAATATGTTGTAACAGACGATACGTAATGTTAAATATTCATAGCTTGCGATAGGGAACTGTCAGTGGGACATCGGAGCTCTCATTATCCGAATTACTGTTTTAGTCTGACCATTCATTGACTTGTTCTACTGAACAACATATTTATTCGGAATTCTTCCAGCATTTATTTTTAATCGTCCGCGAGACAGTATTATTTTAATTCATGGTTCCAAGTCGTTCTTTTTCTCGCCCCTTGACAAAGGGAACAATTTTTTAGCGCGGCTTTCACCGAAGACAAGCCCATAGAAGGATTTCGAACCCACAGAAATGTTCAACCGGGAGAAATTTGTTTAACATTCATCGTTGAACGTGGACCGTGAAAGAGACTGAAAGACCTCAAACGTCTTATTTCCAGCAGCTCGAAGAAAAATCCCCGACGGGAAAAAATGTGTTCCCGCGCACAGGATGCCGTTTGAAATAATCACGCTGAGTTGTAACTACAGTTCGCTCCCATTCACCGAGCCGAGGAAATTCGTTGCTCCGGCCGCTCTCGTTGCATAAATTCCTCTGCCTTCGCCTAAAGAATATTCCCTGCTTCTTGTCGGCGAAATCCGATCTGTCCGAAATTTTTTCTGACAGCGAAAAGCGATCGAAAAACTCATCCAATCGTTTTGTGCCTTCAAATGCGACTGAAAAGGTGTCTTTGAAATATTTTTTAAACAAGTTGAAACATTCATATTGTCGTTAAAAAATACATCGCTGTGTTTAGGAAAGTCTATGGAATAATTCTACGTGGAGAATTGTTTCTGTAGATTTTATTATTCAAGCAGGAAAAATTCTTCAAGTCGAAAGTTTGATGAAATTACTTTCGGATTCGCGTTTGGGGTCAGAAACGAATAAAAATCGGTTTAAATGTTGTTTCCGATAAAATTCAGGTTGTCCGGTGTTATTTTCGTTTCGACCGATCAGCAATTTTAGGTTTTCGTTCGAGTGGAACGAGCTCTCTGGAGCGAATATTCCGCGACAAAGAAGTTAATCGAGGATATCCAGCGTCCGGTCGGCGATTCCCGTTGCTTGTTAAAAAATTCCGTTTGCGAACACGGGCAGAGACCATTTGCGTGGGGCAAGCGGCGGAGAACGCACGGTTGAAATCGAAATAATCTAGATTAATCAGGAAGTCACGGTGAATCGAAACGAGCGTCCGGTCCAGGCCACGTTTTAATATCACCGCTATAAAATGTACCCGGGGCTACGGGGGAGGCGGATGTATTAATACCAGGGATCGAGCCTCGACGTTTCATTAGCCGTGAAAGGATCATTTCCAAACAGGCCGGTGTATTTCATCTGGAAAAATATTCGACGCTTTAATCAAGGGTGATCGTTCGTTCCTCGATGGATTTCAATCCCTGTCCCCTTGTTGTTATTTTCCGATCGAGGAGAAAGATCCCGCGCGCGTATCTCTTTCCCTTAACCCAACAATCGATAATTAGCTATCCCTCTCTCCCTTCTCTCGCCCGGTATCTCTAATTGGCCTGCGCTGTTCCGACACGTCACACGTCAAGAACCATTAAAGAACGTTCGGGGGCCGAGGCTATCATGAAAATTTCTCCGGCAACGCGAAAAGTCGTTTAAAAACTAATCTCCCGTCCATTAAAAAGTTGTAACGACTCGTCCAACTTTCCTTCGCGCTGCCCATCCGCGCTTGCCGGCCAAAAAATATCTCTCCGCCCTCTTTCAACGTCAAACGTACGCGAAATTTTCACCCTTCATCCGTCGCCCTTCCCGGCCCCCGCTATCCCCGCGACGAAGATTCACGCTCATCCTTCGCGAGCGCGCGAAAAATGAACGCGACGAGATATTTACGGGGAAAGCGGTTTTTAATACACTTTCGCCAGGAGAGGACGAGTCGTACGTTCGCGCTCCGCGAGCCCGGAAAGCTCTTGTTTCGGAAAACCCAACCCCGCGAGTTTACAAGCGTTCACCTGAAAACTTTGCAAAGGCGGATTACTCCGGAATCTATTAGTTTTTTCGCTCGTCTGTTCTTTACTCTGCCTGTCAACGCGAACGCGGAAAACGACGGTGCAACATTTATCGAACAACCAACGCCGCTACGAGATGGTCCGACCATCGGCAAACTCGTTTCACTAGCTTTTTGCGTTCGACTTTGCGTATTTGGCTTTCAGCTGATGTCCGGGTTCGATTGTAGGCTTTGGAGTTAATGGACTGCTATGTGGAGTCTGCTTCCACTCACTGGCTTCGTCTGGCTGTGTACTGACATGCGCTACTGATTTTTTTGATCCTTCATTGGTCGGTTCGTACACTCTCGTAGGATGTTTGTAAGTCTGATCAAATATCGAGCTTCTTCACTCGAGTTCTTTGTGGGTAATGTTCTTTGGAGTTCGTGGCTAAATATGGACGATCTATTTCTACTTGATAATATCGTCTGGCTATATATTGTCTTGCACTAGTGAATTCTCTCCTCCTCTTTTCTCCAATGATTCATGATTTTTGTAGCGACTCGCGCTAGGCGACGGTTTTATGGCGGGGGCCTTGACATTCTGCAGCAGACCCAGTACGTGACTTTTACGGCGATGGGCCTGTCATCACCACTTAGCTTGATAATGTAACCGCACGTGCCTGAGTCCCGTCAATGCAGTCCCTTTCCATAAAACACTCGAAACCGTTCGTCCCTTAGGCTCAGCGCATCCGGGCGCTTGAAACTGCAGTTTAGAATAGTTTGCAGATGCTTGGAAAAACCCGGGGTTCGGTCACCAAGCATCTGGCCTTGACGAGCCCTGGGCCTGTTTCAAGCACCCATCCCCCTAGATCCTCCCACCAAACCCCCGAAGTTAGGGTTGCAACTTAGAATAGTGGGGAGAACCGAGGTTAGATTTTTTGTAACTCGCGTTCTCCCAGTCAGATCGCTCTGGAAGTTCAACTAGCTTAGAATAGTTCCACCAGATACATAGTTTGTAGCTTCGACGTGACTTGACTCCTTCCAGCAGCTTCCTCACGTGTTTTTAGTTTGAATTATAGTTAGTTTGACACATTCTCGCATTTCTTTTCATTTCCTTCCGACCATTGGAAGGTGGTCCTTCGAGTTAGCAATAATTAATTAGCGGGCACCTCGCAGTGCTAACACATCAGAATCCTGAAAGATCACCGAATTTCTTCCGCGGGCATAAACAATTTCTAAGTAAATTAAATTAAATTTTAAATTAAATTTTAAATTAAATACATGCCTACCACTTGAACACTTTTCCCCGAGACTATCTGGCTCTCGTTTTTAGGCCTTGTCGGGCATAAGACGGTCCGTTTCTACTTGCTGACATGACCCAACTCAGCAGACTGTTCTATTCGACTAATTTTTCTTGCTCGCGCGGCTCCATTAATTAATAGAAAGTCCGCGGGAACCGTATCTTCGCGAGAACGTTGAATTATGACGGGAATAAAGTTTCGTTTATGAAGTTCCGAGGATTTATCTCGCGCGGACGAGTCGTAGCACTGGGTAAATAAACGAATACGCACTCCGTCGACGCCGTTCTTCCCGCTCGCTAATAAAATTCTGCGGTCATTGTTCCCGGGCTCTCGATCCCGCCGGCTCTAACTGCTCCCGGCGATAGAACAAAACGCCGTCGGACGTATCCGGGTGGCATTGTTGCGTCCGGGCGACGCGTAATCTCGATTCGACTGCCATTAAGTCGAAAATGTCGCGGGATCCCGACGATGACAACTACAAGAACAACGACGACGACGACGACGGTAGGAGGGACGAGTCAATAAAGTAACGGGAGACAAAAGAGCGCGAATAACAAAAGAGTTGCCTGCAGGACAAATAAGTTCGGTTATAAAGCAGCTGCTCTCGCGGTATAAAAGACGACAGTTAAGGCGATGCCGATGGGCTGGTGTGCGTGTAAACGATGAGAGAGGTACACAGAGGCAAAAATGGGTTGGAAAACAGAAGGGCAGAGAGAACGAGAGAGAGAGAGAGAGAGTCCACGTGGTACAACGGAGCTATCGAAGTCGCGAAAAGCGAAGAGTTAAAACGGAACAAGGGAAAACACCATTGTGGAATATTACATTTCTACCCTTTGCCCGGCCGTTTGTCGCGGCAGCTTCGCCGGGGTTAGTCGTTGAACAAACTCATCTTCTGCAGAATGGGAATAAATGAAGCGGAACACCGGAGATCCGGAGATCCGGAGACCCGCTGGAAACGTATAAATGTTTGACGAATTTTTTACAGCGACCCGGCTGCCGGACTTGAAGCGGGATAATCTTGGCATACTGTAATTCCTCTACTATCGAAAGCCGTGATAGTATTTGCACTACTAGAAAAGTAGCTCCTTTCGCGTGACTCTTCATAAAATGTTTTTCTTCGTAGAGCGTTCAACATAGTCTAGAAAAAATAACCAGCTCGTAAATTTTAATTGAATGCAACTTCTGAATTGACCATGATTCCCTCAACGTACTCCCTCGCGTCCGATAACAGGCATACCTGGATCACTGGATTGTGGATTTTAAAAGGAATTTAAATGTGTGATGTATTAATTTCAACGTATTGAAGTCGTCAAAGGGGGATATAAATTTGTACTAGCTTCCAATTTCGTGCAATTAATGCAGATAATTTTGTGTTTGTATAAAGTTCCGCAGTCTACTGATCACTTAGAAACTCGATAAATGATTCTTTGATGTCCCGTTAGGGGTTCATTTCGACACGAGCGCAACCACAACGGTCACAATAACGAATGATAATTGAGCAGAACGATCAGCAAATTTTGCACGGGAACAGCTAAGTTAATGGGACGAGTTACTGTGTGAAGCTGTTACGATGGCGAGTAACGCTCTATCTGTAGATTGTAACGAGCGTCGTGAACATTTCTCTTATTATTTTCCCGGTATTGTGTCCATTGAGGAGCAAATGGCGGGGAGACGACGGCGAAATCCAAATAATTGCGCGTGCTAGGTCTAACGACACAGCAATTGCACCGATAATACAGTGGCCGGCAATCTCGCGGGCAAGTGGTCGCGAGCCCCGCTGCATGATTTATCGGTCAGGAAATTGACAATTAGCCGGGCCGGATCGATGCGGCCAGTGCTTTTGGCAAGAAGCGTGTGTTGGACGGTGACTGTAATTTAATACCGCGCCGAGTAGAACCAGATTGAGACTGACAACTGAGAAACACCGGGACAAATCGGAGTGTACCTTCGAATCTGTCTGTTGTCCGAATCAATTTGTTTTGCCCGCGAACAGGTCCACCACTGAATAAAACAAGACACAAATGTGCAATTAACATGACATTAAATTAGAGCCACGGATAACAACGTACCAGTAAAAACGTTCATCAAAAATTCATCGAGCAAGTAGTACAGACCTGTAATTGCACCGACAAGTGGCACAACTTTACTGTATATTGTCAAACAAGTAGTACAGACCATCTAGCCTGAATCTACAATGTATCAGGCGGGCAGTACAGTTTTACAATTTATCAAACTAATAGTACAGGTCTACATGATTGCACATAGTACCTACAGGTTTAAATTTATTAAGCCAGACAAATGTGAATATGCTAAAAAGAAAACAAGATAGCACAGGGACTGGAATATGAATGAAAATTTTGACAAAATGTACACATATAAAGTAGTGTCGTTCGTCTATAATGCTAATTAGACGTGTCGAGCGTGCGTGGTTTCTTTCAGCCCGTTTTCTAAATTCTTTCGGCTGCAGCCTCGTTTAAAAACCATAACGCAGAATCCTCGTCAGCTGTCCCCACCTAACGATAATTCCGCTAACGATGGCGATCTCCGCGGGAAATAAGGAAACACCCGGACGTCCCCTAATCGCAAGATTGAAGCCGGCCTAATGAACACTTCCGGACCCGCTTGGCTGCCGAAAACTCGCCTCGGAAAAAGACATTCCCCGTGGGCTCCGCGTGTGTCTTACCGCCTCGTGGCGATTACCGTCGTTATCCTCGCGCGCTCGGTTTACGGTCTCTCCGCGCGAACAATGCCATGCCCCGGCTTAAGTGCAGATGTATATCATGGTATCTCGGCCCCATTAGAACGATCCGCGCGTGTGCTTCGAATGTGCGTTAAATATTCCCCGCCCGCAACTGCTCCGAATTACTCCGGCGTTTTGCTATCGCGATGTAACAATAATAGTTCGCCGCCTAATCGCGTCTAATAGCTCGGCGAACAAACAAAGTAATTAGCCGAAACGGAGAATCCAAGCTGAGGGCAATTCTTGAACGAAAGAACCGAGATTTTCGTGCCTTTTACGATGGTGGTCGACCTATTCCACTACTGCCACAAGATAACTGGCTATGCTCTATCGTATCGTAGCGTGATTATACTGGTTTGACCCGTGGTTGGGATATACTGTTAGCCTGATCAACGCTTGACCTATACTACTCGCTTGAGCACTGTTCGGTTTGCACTACTTGCTTGAACATGGAGGAGTATATTTTTACGACGTATGCCTGACTAATGGTTGATTTTCTATGTATCGAGGTCCTAGTAGTAAGTATTTTAATGATTACGCTCTTCTTTCAATAACAATACCGAAATTATATTATGAAAAATTGATAAAATTTATTCTCACGTTCGAAAGGCTATCTTATTTAGTCTTAGACAAAAGGATGTAGGATACTTTCGGTGTCTTTTTTCGAAAGGACACAAACCAAGCGGAGAGAGCTCGAATCTGTGTAACCGACGTTACATCTGTCGAAGGATACGAGCTTACGAGTTGATCCCGGCGCTCGGTAAAGTGATTTTCGACTGTCTCGTCTGGAATAAAACACAACGGCAGGATCCCGGCTAGACGAGAAATCCCGAGGAAAAAGAAGAAGAGGAGGAGGAAGAGGTTGTCCATCATTCCCGTTATTACAGAAACGAACCTCGTAAAACTCGGTATTTCATCGGTGGCCCCGTAGAATTTTTAGTGCGTCCGGACGGAGCCTGGTTCGCCGAGAGGGAGAGCGAGAGATTGGACAGAAATTTGCAAAGTATGCGTCGGAGGACGAAACGAGAACGCGATGGACAAGGGGTGCTCGTGTCCGAGACAAAACTCGGGGACAAAGGCCGAAAAGGCGGAGCGGGAAGACGGAACACGGTTTTCGTAGATGCAGTAAGTGGCAACTCTATTATTCCACTTACATTCCATTACGAAGGAGTGCTCGAGAGCAGGGACGGTCTGGTCTCGCAGCTCCTCGTGCACGGACGCGGCCACCCTATTCCAAAGTTAAACTCCACCTCCCGCCATTACGAGTCGAGTAAAGCTGTTTATAGCGTTTAGCAGCAGATGCTACACTCGTAACAGCTTGCAAATGAAAACGATCCTGCCCTCCCCCACCTCTCCTTTCTCGGTCGAGTGCGAGCCCCGAAAACCTTGCCCTCCCTCTCCGGCCATCCCTGAAACTACGCGAAAGAGAACACCGAAAGAGCGCCACGCCTTTTCACCGAATCCAGAATAATTCCCTTTGTTTACCATAGCCGGCTACGCTACCCCCGGACGGGAACCCGGCTCTGCCTCCACTTTCGAAGCCGAACCTTCGGCAATTAACTCGTTCCGTAGTGTTAGCCGGGTGATTATCTGCCGCCGTCTTCGCAACCCCGCGGGAGCTCGTTTACAGACTCCCCCTGCGGCGACATCGTTGTAAAAGCGGCTCGAAGAACCTGAAAATTACTGGCCTTTTAAGTGGAGTTTCATTGCCGTCTCGAGCAGCCTACTCGTCGACGAAAATCGAACGAATCGTTGTTTCAATATTGATCTAATAATACAGCGAATGTACCACCCCATTAAAACGTTAACACTTCGATCGTTTAGGTAAAGAGTTTTTGTTGCTTGTATTAGAGAAAAATTAGAAAGTGATTGCAACGCCTTCTATTCATCGACTATAATCTTGTAAAAAGAATAGTGGACCCACTTTTCGTTTTAGATCTCATCCTCTCCTCTTCTACCATTCTATGGATTCCCTCGTCTACCCTTCCTGGCCCTTACCCTGAATCCTCTTCTACTTTCTTCCTTACATCCTCCACAAATTTCCCCTACCCTACGTTCCCTACTCTTCTGCCCTTTCTTAGATTCTATTCCTCACTTCTTCCTCTCTCTTCCTTAGATCCTCGACCTCCCTGAATGTCAAAAAATCGATAAAATCGTAATCGCCAGTTCCTATAAAATTTGATGACAATTGTAGACTGTATTCCCTAAGAATAACCGAGAAAATAGTGAAACTAATTAATCTCCAAACACGCGACGACGGCGAAGAGCCATAGAACAGTCTGTAAATGCAAATGTTATCGGAGACACAGTAGATTCCAAGTAGTGCAAATCCAGTGTAGTCGGGCCCGAATAATTAAACGCGCAACCGTATATTCCCTCTCTAGAAAATATTTCAAGTAAAAATACACGACGCTAACTCGGTCCATAGTTCAAACAATCACAGTGTCTATCAAGCCCAAGCAAAAAATGTCCCGCTTTAATTCCAATTAGTCTAATGAAAGAATGGTGGACGATTTTCGAGCAAGTTCCAGCAGGAACGTCGGCGCAACCATGAAACGCTCGACTCCTCGCAATTATAAATAACCGCAACGCGAACCCTGTGTAGAAAAGAAACGTACGAGCTCGCGGCTAGACGCGTGATGAACAAACGACGTCTATAAAAATAATTTATTGGTTCGCAGCGAGCGCGGTTTTCGCGGACAGTAATTCATCACGCAGGAGCTCGGCTTACATCTGCCTCGCGTATAGTTCGTTGGATCGCTGCGAGCTCGAACGCTGTCCTCGAACATTCGTTTCCCATGTAAAGAGTAGAACGTCATTGCAGGGAGACAGTATTTTCGAAGGGGCGTATAAATGCCTGGCCGTTAACCTGGCACCCGAAGCCGAGAGCACATTTTCCCCGGCAATGTGAAATGGCGCTCGTGAGAACCGAGCAGATGACGCGAACACACCGTTTTGCAAGAGGAAAGTGATAACGTTTGTTTTTGCTAACGCGACGGTCGGAACTGACACGGCCAAGTTCAGCCGCGCCGAATAACGTCATTAAACTCGCGATCAGTCGTGACGAATCGCTTTTGCCGGCTCTCCTTGATTCCCACGGTAGAATCAATATTATCCTGTCTGACCAGCGGTCGGGCTATTCTACTGCTTATGCAGCGCCCGACGTTTGATTACGGGACGACCTAATTTGCTGACCTTCTCGAAACAACGCGCGTTCTACCTGTCCGACTAAAGCGATGCTGTTCTACTTACACGATGAAGCTGAACAACGGAAATAGACCTTTCAGGGATATGTTCGCCAGGAGAACTTAATTGTTGCGGTTTCTTTGAACAAATATCAATTAATCTGTGATCACCCAGAAAAATTTACAATAACTTTACTATTTATCAACAAAAATGTTAAATAAATTAAAAGAGGGTACCCGAGTATTGACATAATTTATCAGTTCTAATATAGTTCGATGGGCGCCATGGTTAAATTGGTACAATACTAAAATATCGGTATGATCGAAAGACAAGCAATTATACTTGTAAATTTCTTTTTCAAAATTAAAGTATCGTACAATACTGTTTATCTCGATCCTTGGACAACATAAAACATGGATTACGTGTCGAATTCAGATGGGAGAGGCTAATGAAAAACCATTGTGGAGATACCGAACGAAATGAACACAGTAAAACGCAATGCATCACCAATATCAGGGTAAAAACCATTCCGAACGCAGCTTAGCAAGAAACGGCAACGGCAACATGATTTCCAATATGAATGCGCGGGTCTATCGGGGCAAAAAACGAGGCGCTGTTCTGCGTTTATCGTGCTGCCAATACCATTCTTCCCTAGAGCTTGGTCGTAAATAAGGAGACTGTCTTCCGGGGAACGGGAGATTCGACGGTTCGTCTCGCAAGCGTCCTCTCCTCGTGCGTGGCCGGGGAAAATTACGCGTTTAATTCCGCAAAGTGGTTCCGCAGACTATAAATAGCGCGAGGGAAGAACGAATCGAAACACCGGTAAGATCGTTAACGAGTGTCGGCGCGAAGTTTCAACACGAAGTCACGGGAAGAAAAGATTAAAGCGATTAACCCCTTAACTTGTTAGAAATATAACGTCTCCGAAACTTTGTGAACTTCTCGAAACTGTTCGTCATGTTTCTAAAGGTAAAATAGGAAATATATCTGGCCCCCCTACAGTAGGGTATCTACGATGACTTTAAGCGACTCTTCGATGATAGCGGAAAGAACCGATCGTAGGGCAAGGGGTTAATCGAGATGGACACTGTCGTTTTCGCGAAGGTCGCGGAGAGGTGACAGGCGTCGAAAGGCGAGCCGCGAGAATTTCCCTGGGACAAACGAAACAAATTTTTCGCAGGACAATCAAGCCGAAGGGGGTCCGCGAACGAGATCGGTTGTTGCAGGTCCGCAGTTTCCAGCCGGGCGGAGAAAAAATGACAATGGCTCAATCACACCGAGACGAGCGGGAAAGAAGGAGAGGGGAGGAGGACGACAGAGAGACAGAGAGAGAGAGTTATCGCGCCGTCCGCGCCCGGGCAGGAACAGGAAATTAACCGTGATTTAATACCGAGAATTTTCGGATCCGCGGCAACCCCTGGTGTAACTGCCGACCAAGCCAGCGCTTTTCCTATCAAATTCAACGTGTCGCCAGCGCTCGTCGAGTGAAACGCCGGCGTAGCTTGATTCTCCTGATGAGTTCAGACGCCGTAACGGTGGAATTAATTTCGCTTCATTTCGCGCCGCCTCGAAATTCGACGAGTGACGAGTCGGGAGAGGGAGGGGAAAAAAACCCGAGAAATTCCGAGACAGGAGAACCGGGGACGACTCTCCGCCAATCAGTTATTCCGGGGCTTTTTCTTCCGCTGCTTTTGTACGTGGAACGACGCGGGAAATCGTTGGAACGTAATTTCTATCGATTCCAGCGAATTTTTCGTTCCTGGCGAGTGATGCAACTCCGTCATTCGTCAGGCAGCCACAATAAAGAGTCATTGGACAGTAGACGACGGTTCTTTATGTAAACTGAAAACTTTCTACCGGAATAAAAACAACCTAGAATGAAATCATCTTCAAATTCTTGTAATATTTTGACTATCTTAAATTACAACTACTGCTTTTTGTCATAAGTGCCTAAAATCCGCAGTCTGTTGACCAGGCATACAAAATAAAGTGCCATTGGTCAGAAAAGTAGTGTAGCTATATAATACAAATAGGAGATTAATCAAATAAGTAGTATAGGTCTAAAATTGGCCGTCCAAGTAGCACAGGTGTACCGTAACTTGTCAAACAAATGGTGCGAGCCTGCTACAATTTATCTGACAAGTGGTACGGATGTACAATTTACCAGACACATGGTACAGGTCTACAATTTACAAGACAATAGTACAGATTTACAATTCGTCAGAAAAGTAGAACAGCTTCACAATTTAGTGGACATGTAATCCAGATTTACAATTTTTCAGACGAGTAGAATACGTTGGCCACAGTCCGGGAAAGTAGAACACGTCAACCATGAATCAGACTAACATAATATATACCTGATCCATAAACCAAGTATAGTTCCATCACTGACAAATTTTATGAATCAGACTTGTGGTAAAAAGACTATTGATCAAAGAATTAGAATCAGTCTATCAACGTTCAGACAAGGAAAGTAACATAGTTTTTTCCAGGTTGGATGTGTATATCGCTGACTATGGGGACAAACTTCTCCCAGAATTAACCTAGATAGGAACAGGCACGCAAGTAGTTGCTAAGCAGATAAGTGGATTAGAACTCTCACTGATTGGACACACAAAATGGTGTTTTTGTAAACGTCCATCTGGCTGGCGCCTGTAGATGATCGAATAAGTAAAACATAAGTCTCCGCCGCCACGTAAATTGATTACCAACCATTTATGACACGGTCAAACGTCTTTGAGTAATAAAACCTTGAAAACAGACACTAAATAAGACCGAACTGTCCGATTAAAAATACCGGTTCATTCTTCTGTTACACATCGACTCGAAGGTTTGTTCGAATGTTCGCGAAATATTCTTCTTTTGGAGAACGTCTTCGCCAAACGAATGATCCAACGTCACCGGTGCAGAGTTATTGTATTCGGCAGAGTAACCGTGAGTGCAGGAACTGATCCAGTCAGTTTGGCAAGTCGACCGGCATAGATCTCGAGCGGCAAAGTACCGAGCGACACAGCACTTTCGTTACCGCCTATTTCTTATCGGCGAAGCATAAATCCATCGGGTAGAGGGGGCAGGTTGGTTAGGATAATAGAAGTCTGTTGGTCGCGTCACAATTCCCGCAGACGCTCTAAACAGATTCGTATCCGCCGCTAAAAACGCAAACAGTCATCCCTCATCCGAAAAAGTATTCCGTGGGGCAGGCTTCTTGTTCGCAGTTCCGCTCGGAGTACACCGTTACAATCTTTGCCGTCGTATATTTTCACTGCGACGTCGTCGTCGTCGTCGGAGTCGTCGTCGTCGTCGTCTGGAATCGATGATCCAGTTCCACGGTACAAGCCGGTTCGGCGCTTTCATTTAAATCTTATTTGCTTTTCTGATTCCCGAGTAGTTGCCGATATTCACCCTCCAACCCCGCGACCGTCCTCGGATTAACAAAGTCAAGGGATTAACGTCCGACCAGCTGCCGAACGATCATCTTTCTTTCATACTGAACTTACCATGGTCAAATGGTCGGTTTTTCGATGTACAATTATTGAAAACTTAAAAATACATCTGTGGAAACTGATGGAACACTTTTCCTTGCTCATGCTTCTATTCGAAATTCAATGTGGAAAATTGACGAGCACACTTTTCATCCAGAGTACCATAAAAGAGTAAGAAAAAATTGCAGCATAATTTTTGATAGTCCACTGTAAAGAGGAGACTTTATTTTACAAGATCACATCAAGACAAATGTGGGAAAAAATTTTTTGTAAAATTTGTAAAATTCCGAATAAAGGAAGGCAATCTCTTACGACACAGTTTTCTACTTTATTTTGAAATAAAGAAGAGACTTTGAAAAATTGAGTTCATGGATGTGAAAGCAAAAGATTCGGCCTTTAAAATAACCGCAAGTAGAATATCTTACTACTTTTTGACTCGAAGTTAGGCGAGGTCAAAGATCGACAATTTTGTCGATCATAATTTCCGGGTTCATTTATTTTGTGGAGCGGTGTATTTTTATTTTTCGTTTGAAATACTCTTTTACCATTTTGCTGGATGCGGCCCATCGATACCCTCGTTTCCACGACTGTATCGATTCTGTCCTAAGGATGAGCCGCCTTCAGCGGAATTCCCAATGAGCCTCGCGAACGCCTGGCGGGATTTAGCTATGCGACTAAGTAGTTGCTTAAGAAAACAGCCTTCCGCCCCCGTTCCTGGATCCTTCCACGACTGAGAAGAATGTAATCGGGAGCGCTACACGACTCGTGGATTAACGGCGGAAAGAAGTATCGAGGCTCGATACTAAAATCGCGAGATTAACCCTGCAATGGTGCTCCAGGCTGTAGCAGAACCCAGACAATTTTTTCTCTTGCACCGACTTCCAGTATTCCACTGCAAAACAATTGCAAATACTAAATCCTTCCATACTCTTCTGGGCAATTAAACTCCGTAGACTTAAACTGTATCGGTAGAACTACCGTGGAAAATTTTTGGCGAGCGTTTTTACCCTGTTCATGCTACGTTGAAAATAAATTTTGTTAGCACTCAATCTTTTACTCTTGTTCGAATAGAAAATATCTAAATTATTACACAGCTTAAATCGGGAAATTGCTATTCATGTAAGTGCACGAGTGAAGAAAGAAACGGCTCAACTAACGCGACGACCTAATACATGTTAAGGCACTCGGACGGCAATCGAGTTTTCGTATACGAGAGGTTAATAGAGGTCTTAAACACCTCCGTTTACGGATTGATAGCCCATTACAGTTCTCGAACGACATCCAATACTTTTTTTACGAGGGTATCGACATATCGGAACGTCGACCGTCTTGGATAGTAGCTCTCTTTCTCTCTCTTATTTTTGTATCGTCGTAAAATCGTCGAACGAACCGGGCGCAAGGTTTTATGCGTTACCGACGTTGTACGTATTCAATGATCACCGTGCAATCTCGGTGGAACACGTGGATCGCCGAGCGGAACAGCTTGAACCGTTGGAGGAGCAAGTTTCTCTCTTCCTCGCTCTCATCGTGCGAGCCGGAGCGAGTCAGCGCGAGGCAGAGCGGAGCGGAAATTTTATGCGGGTTCGTTCGCGAGGCGCAGCGTGCTTCATGACTTAAATCGCGTGCAACCCCGCCGAGACAACGAAAGCAGGCGCGTTTGTAAACAGAAGTTCGTACGTCGGAACATCGGCGTACCGCAGAACCCGAGATCCAGAGAGAGACAGAGAGACAGACAGAGAGAGAGAGAGAGAGAGAGAGAGAGAGAAGGAGAGCTTCGAGGGCCGGGAAATTTATTTCCGAGCAACCGCGTCGTTTCCCATCCCACGACCTTGTTCCCAAGCAGAAAGCATTCGTTAGAATACGGCCGGGTCCCTGAATAGAGCGCCGCATTCCGAAACTATTGAATTAACATTAGGAAAATGTTTCTCGAAACCGAAAGAGAGACAACAACGAAGCAAGAAGCGATCAGTGGAGATGGTTTGCCTTTGGTCAGACGGCGAAACAGTCCTTGTTATTTGTCAGAACGTTGGAATAGGTCGGCCTTTGATATTGGTTTTTAAACAGATAAGTGGATTCTTGGTGGATGAGTGGTGTAGGTCAGTATACGGTCAAACAATGATAACATATACCTCAAGAACAGTTGAATCTGTAGATTTTTAATCAGTTTAGTGATAACAGATATTACCTTCCCAAAAATTAGTGGTGCGACTCAATATATGATCAAACAGCTTTAAAGCTTATTTAAGTAGTTTTTACCGTGATAAGTAGAGTAGATTTTTCTTGATACGGCCAGGTCTCAGAATGAAGCTCCGCATTCCCCAAAGTATTGAATTAAGATAAGGAAAATATTTCTTGAAACCTAGAGAGGCAGCCGTGCAAGCTGCGATCAGTAGATTCGGTCTGTTTTGGTCAGACGGTGAAATTGTCCGTGTCCTTTGTCAGGAGATTGAAGTAGGACGGTGTTTGAGATTGGTTTCCGGTTGGGCAACTGGAGATGATTTTACTTGTGGAACAAATGGTGTAAGTCAGTATGTAGTCGGACAGGTTCGAAAAATGTTTGACCGACTTGCAAAGGTGTAAATTTTAAAGGAAATCAGTGAGAATACATACACGGTAAATCAGTTCTTTACATTTACCATAGTTACGAATCATCAACTTTCGGCACGCCCACAATGGACGCATTGGAACATTCTGTAGAACAGTGCGTGCGTGTGAGTGAAACGAAGATGAAGTTTAACGTCAGAAGTAGAATTTCATCTGTCTAGTATGGAAGAAATAAAGTACGACTCGTTTCTGGTCAGACGAAATAAAAGTAAAAGATAGACGTCTCCATCATCGTATATATCCAAGCCACAGGGCGCTCCCCTAATGGTATAAAAACGAAGGGAGGCGCGCGTTTCGCTTGAATGGAGGCAAACATCAATTCGCGCTGACAGTGACGGGACGAGGCGAGTCATAGTCGATGTCGGGAATAGAATTGTCTGCCTGGTTAGAAGCTTACATCGTCCCCCTTGCACCCTCTGCTCTGCCCTTCGTTCGACTTTATCACAGAATGGGTAAAACATCTCAAAAATACCATTCGTCGGGGTTAATAGAAATCGTTGCAATTTGTATATACGCAATTTAAAGTAATGGAAAGATTAATAGAATCTAAGATTATTAACGTAGTAGTTTTAGCTTTTTGAAATTATTAAAAGAAGAAATATATCTCTACTTGCTCCCTATTTCCCTTAGTTAATGTAAACTATTTTTATTGTGTATAAACGTCTGCAGTCTATTAATAATAAGCTCAGGAATTTTGTTAATCAGAATTGTGGGATTCGGTCAATTTGCTCTCCTGAATCTTTAGCCATACAAACTACCCCTCGCACGAACATTAGCTTGCAACAGACTTTTTCCATGGCTTTTTCCCTGCCTCATCGCGTCTTGGATATGCCGTTGATCGAAACAGGCGTGGCTCACTTTTTTGGTCGTTTATGCTCTTTCAGAACTTGGTATTGCTTCACGCTCCGTATAACGATTCTCTTCTCGTTCCTTGGATCCCAAATGATAGCTTGTCCCGAGTTTCGCCCTCCCCTGGGCTGGGGATAGAAATTGACACAGACAAAACTCTGCAGACGCTATCAGTGACAAATTTCTGAAACGTTACGAGAATGGATCATAGACTAACTATACTACTTAGATTAAAAAATAACTATGGGACAATAAGAGAATTCTAATTCATATACTTCCAACAGCAAGAACGAACTACTCTAACTTGTCTCACAAACAACTAAATAATAATCCACACCGTCCAAGTGGTACAAACCGACCACAATGCATCCACGTACACCAAGTCAACGAGATTTGTTGAACAAATCGAAATACTGCTGTACGTAATTAATCCTACGTACTCCACCTTTCTCAAGCATTATGGCAAATGTTGGTAAGGGTCATGAGGAAGGTCTGTGCACCTCGTCCACAACGAAATAATCCGCTTCGGAGATTCAGCGTCGAAGTCAGCCGCCGCCTAGCGATTTCTCGCCCTTCGTGGCAGGCGGGAATATAAATTCCTGACGGTTGCCAGTCCCAACGGCGGTCTAGTCGTCCGTAGAAAATTCGAAGGCAAGCCACTGTTGGCTTCGTCACTCGGTCGTTCGAACGCGATTTTAAAAGCGGCGCTGTCGGGGCACGCGGGCTTCGAGCGCCGACGGTTCTCGCGCGCCCGTGATTTCTGCGGGGAAATCATGAATATATTCAAGAGGCGCAAAATTTTCTAGCGAAAACTGGAGGGGACACGAGGAAGGAGGGGGGAGTGGGGAAGGGGGCACGAAGCCCGGGGGCGGCAGCCCGCCGCGGTAAACAATTTACGTTCGCCCGCTCGGAAACGCTCGTTTAATGTCGTCACCAGCTTAGCCCTCTCTCTCTCTCTCTCTCTCTCTCTCTCTCTCTCTCTCTCTCTCTCTCTCTCTCTCTCTCTCTCTCTCTCTCTCTCTCTTCCCCCGAGAACTGAATCTTTAAACTTCATTCCGGCTGTTTGTCGCCGGGTGATTTGTCGACTTTTTGCAACGGCGCGGCGACCGGCCGTTCATTTACGAACGACAACACTGAAATATTCAGATTAATTAAAATTACTATTCTGATCGCTGGCCGACGGCCGATCGTATTGGTTTTGACGGATCAATAATTCCCGGATCGCGACACACGAGAAATTCAGGATCGTATTTTTTCCCCGACGAAATACCGCCGCGCCGATTCTGGCCGAGTGTTCTATTGATCCGTACATTATACGTTGATGTATTATCATTTTTAATGGGTGAAGTACTAGCTCGAATGTGATGGAACCTACTCGATATTTTAGTCCAATGTATTTTCGTTCGGGTCCGGCTGATTTTTCTATTCAACTGATCGTACGTCATTGTATTATGATATTTTACGTGTAAAATGCTAGCGTGGACGTGCTAGAATTTTTTAAATTTTCGCCGAAAATGCATTCGGTAAGTCTAGGACGACTGAATCAAGTAAATTTAAACTTATCTGACTACATACATTGACCTAGATCACTGAATAGACCAGATCAACGCTATTTTAGAAAACAAATAGCTGAGACGAAAGGATATAAGATTAACGATGTTCGCGCCGAATAAAACAATGTATGGACCACACAATTAATTCTGAATAAATACAGACTGCGTCAAATTGAGATGAGAGAGGGTTAATGGCGACGTTCGTCGAGGAGAAGTTCATCGCGCCTGCAAGAATGTTTGCACAGCTCGACAGTATCTAGCGCGACATAATAATCATCGGTTTGGTGTGTAGAGCGTCATACTCGCGGCAGGTAAAGAAACCACCTGGAACAATATTCCCGAGGAGGCTCGAGTACGCGTGTTCGACTAACCCGGCATTAATCACCGAGTAGTTCGCGGAGAAACCGCATTAATTACACACAATACGCAGCTACGCGGGAATTTGCATGGGACGTGCTAGCCCTCTAATTAATAGTATGTAAATTGCGGTCTCTTCGCGCGTGCCTTCCACCAGTCCCACGATTCCTGAGCGTTCTCGTCGTTCGAAGCGATTAATCGGCTCCTCTCCGCTTCGTTCTGCTTCGCACTGCTCCGCTCTGCTCCGCTTCGAAAATAAGCGTCGAAACCGAGCGGAAACCCTCGCGGATCCGCGAGCCCTTTGTGGCGGCCGCGCGCCACGCGATCCGCCGTCGCGACGTTAATTAATCGGCCGTGTGAAATGTTAATTAAAACGGAAATTAGTGTCGCGAGCGAGCGTGTGCCCGCGCACGCGCTCGCGTTCTTGCGGTGCTGCACCGATGCGAGCGCGTTCCCACCGAATTTATGCCATCCTGCGAAACACACCGCTGAAAGCGTATTACAGCGTGCAGTTGCGCGGCATTTTACCGTTAAACATAACACCGACTGCCGGTGCATGCTCCTTCAACCCTGTGATCGCCGATATTTTCGCAACGATGAGAAACACTGCCTCGTTCGCCGCAAAATCATTGTTATTTCGCCAATATATACAATAAAAGTCGATAGGACTAGTTTCGCACAAAATTTACTTAACCAGGTATTTTCTCTGCAAATTAAGATAGTCGAGTGTTCGACCATTGGTTTAAATCAACTCTTTTCACAATCCTTTTACAGTAGAATTGATTATGGCTGACTTGTATCACTTGAGTGAGTTCTGGTTTGTCTGGTTGGGCTGGATTTTTATTCAAAACACGTCAGAGTTGATTGTTTTGAGTATCGACTGTATAGGATTATTAATCAGAATTCAATTTTTGCCCTGTACGTATTTAGACACAAGTGGTGCAGGTCAGTATATAGTCCATAGTTATGAATTGCTGGGGCAAGTATTAGGGACGTGGAATTTTACGTGAGATATATAAGAGTAGATCGTTCTTCATATTGGATCTATAGATTTGATTAGAACTCGAACATTATCCTGTAGGTATTTAACGAACAAGTGGTGTAGCTCAATGTACAATCAGACAAGTCTAAAAAATATTTCAGCGATTCTGTCGAAGGTGTAAATGTTTACTGAGACAAATGGAGATTGTTAGTGCTATTGAATATATAGAATTATCCAGAATTCAGTCATCGCACTATTACGGAACAAGTGGTACAGGTCTATATAAGGTGAGACAAATTTGAAGAGTGTCATGAAAAATGAAAGAAAAAGAAATAAAATCAAATGAGATAAAACACAAGATTCGAACCCGATTACTTGACCGAGGCGACGGCTCTACGCGTACCGTTAACAAAAAGCGTTTTCTCGTCGAAGAGCTGCGGACGTTTCATCGATTTCTGCAGAACAGTGGAGCACATCTCGTCAGACGATGGCTGGCGCAGATATCGTCGAAGTCGCGACAGAAATTAGCTGGCTTCTTGTTATTTCGGTGGTGGATGCGTCGGGAGCCGTACGGCAGTCGAAATGCAAGGGGGTTGCTTTGCGACGGGGAATCGAGTTTCGCCGGAATTGCGTGTCGACAATCCGTAATACCGTCGACGACGTCGACGTATCCTTGTCGGCTTCTAGAGCGCCGGGTACACTCGACGTCTGACGTCGTCGTCCACGAGCGTGACACGCCGCGGCGTTCCTCTACTATTACTCGACCCCGGAAAGTTTTCACCCTTTAGAAAGCGCGACGGAGGTGAAAACAGCCGTATTGACGTGCGCTTTCGAATTTGCTCGCGCGATAATGGCTCGCGCGCTGAGACGAGATCTCCAATGGCGTGGCGGCCACCCTCTTTTCCATTACGCGGGCACGTTCTTGAACGGCATTGTCGCGGCCAGCCGGCTACCCTCTTCTAGATAAATGAGTTTTGAGACAATAGGCTCGACGTTTAAGCCTGACAATGCGAGCCGCGACTCGCACCCCTCCTGAACGAAGATTTACCTATTCGGAATTCGCCCGAGTTACGCTTTTTCCTAATCGCAACTTCGAAGGGAATTTTTGGATGTCTATATACGACTTGAACATGCTGTATAAGGTATTAAGAACCATTTGCTTGGTTCTTGTGTATAAATGGAACTCCCGAACAGGGCTCGGATAGCAACGAATTGCCCCAATCAGCGAGTTCTCTGTAACGGTTTCACGATTTCACCGTTCGAAGGTTTTCTTTGCCAGGCAACTTCCTAAATTGGGAATAGTTTCGACGTTGTTCCACTACGACCAGGATATCGCGCTTTTAAAGCCGAGGCGCTGAGTAATTTGTCGATTAATTAACCCGCGTGCCTTTCTTTCCGACGTAGTCATCCAACTTGCGTCCAACCTCGAACTATACAACCAACCCTAACCGAGAAGCACATTCAAGCACACAACTTTGCCTATACCAAAATTTTGATGAAATTTCTAACGTCTAGAACAGTTACACAAGCAACTATCGCAATAATTCCAACAGAGAAAACGTTAAAAATCTAATTCTCCTAATGTAGAAAGCCATTTTTCTTGCGATATTTCTTGTTATATTCTCAGCATAAACTATCTAAATTTAAGAAAATTATTCGTTTCTACGTTTGCAAAATGCAACATGACTGCACAGGACTGTAACAGGTGCTACATCAAAATAAATAAACAAATGCAACTTGGAAAAATGTGTACTCTAAGATCAAAGATGCACATATCCATGCCACAAAATTGAAATCCCATATCATCAATAATTTTCGAGAAAAAATACCTAGATATCACGTTCGCGTCTTCGCGCGAGATTTCAGCGAATGCTCGTCAGTTCTTTCTCGCGGTTTTTTAAATATATCCTCGGAAGATTCTCGGGCCCCTATTACCCAGGCGAAGATTAAAACCAGCGATGATTCATTCGGCGAAACGAGAAGGGGAAAGTTCAGGGGCTCATTACGATTCAACGCCTACCGTTCTCTCCGCGCGCGCGTTAAGTCGCCCGAACGATCCATAAACTCTTCCGGGCCAAGATACTCCGGCGTACACTTCCCGGTTCCTTAATTAACTGGTAACGGATATTGCGACGAAACCACCCCCTCCGAAGCTGGTCGCCTCTTCTTTCCACCGATATCGTCGAATTAACAGCTGCCGCTCGCGCGTCGTAGAATTTCTGACGACCCCGATCCCTGCCAACAAGCGTGGAACTAGTTTTTCGACTGCGGATTTTCCAACTTTAGTAGCGCCCAGCCAATTTTGAAGTGCTCCGAGGTCGGCGGGGTTTTTAGGTTACTTACGCAGCCATTTTCTACGTTAACGAATTGTCAAAAAAATTCATGAAAATTTATACGGGACTTGAGATCTGCAACCTATTCGTTTCGCGCTTGTTATTGTTTCACTCTTCAATTTCTGACTTTGAATTTTTATTTCTTGCTGGATTGAAAATATTCCGAAATGTCGAAATATTACAAATTCTTAAGTGATTCGTTTTAGAGAGATTTATTGATTAACACTTGGTTAATACTTCTTCATCGGACAATTATTAGCAGAGAGACAATCTCGGTGATCCAGAGCATAGACTACAGGACCCTCATTAAACCTTGTCCTTCGTCGTTCATAGAGAACGTTCGGCAGCGTCGACGCCGTTGGTTTTCTACAGCGTATTTTCCGCGGATAATATCCGTCGAAGAATCCGAAAAACGCGCCGCTAGAACGTCTCGCGGGCTCCGTCGAGAACGGGAGGCACGCGCCCAGAAACGGGGGAACAAAAAGGCCAATAAAAACTTCGGAGAATGTTTAATGACGCGCGGCCGGGAGACCCAGGCATTCGTTTAATTTGTTCGGAAGTTCGGCTAAGTGTTTAATTAGTTAACTTCACATACTGCGAACTGCAGCCCCCCTCTCTCTCTCTCTCTCTCTCTCTCTCTCTCTCTCTCTCTCTCTCTCTCTCTATC